>CAJHUC010002664.1:0-23343 GCA_905146915.1 Ostreobium quekettii | reverse complement strand
ACATTGCTGGCATCCTTGTATTTCTATCATTTTAATTTACGTTGAGGACCCTCTTTTGTCACGATATCCTGAAAAGTACCCCCTTGTGTCACTTTTCTTTTATTTCTGGGGTTTGGAGTTTGGAGTGCGCTAATATCCCCGGGGTACTGAAAAGGCCAAGGGAGAAACTGTGTGTGCCCCCAGCTCGCATCCAATAGGCGCAAGGTCTTTGGGGGAAGCAGTAGGCCAATCCGTCGGTGCTGTAGTTTGTGTCCCTTCACAACCCTGAACAATCCAACTGTTGCGGCACACCACCAGCATGCAACATGCGCAAACCTCCAGCAACAAATATGCCAGGAGTCCCCCAAGGCTACCTGCGGAATTCGCGTGTTCCAAGGCTTGTAGAACAGGCAGTGCTGTGAGACACATCGGAACCAAGTGCAATCATGCAACACCGCCCCTGCGGCAGAGCCGTTTTCCCTGCCAGGCGCCCCGCAAGGCAGCACAGAACCTGCGATGATGGTGGTTGGCAGTATCCCTAAGGACTCGTTGATGGTGCTTCAGCAGCATGGCACTGATTGTTGCTGTTCAACAGCGAAGCCTTAGTATGTCGTTGCATACCACGCCGAGCCCCGATGGCTTCTGTGTTGCACCCGCGAGTCGCGTCCCATGGACATGATGTCTTCCTGGGGATGGTGGCAGCTGTGGTCCACAGCGCGAGATGGGGCTGGCATTGGTTCTGGCCTTGCGCCCAGCCAGTGTTACGTCCCTCACCGATGGCATGCGCAACATCCGTGTCTGCCAAGGTTAAATACATGGGCAGTTCGCGTGAACCCCATGTTGAATCCGTTTGAATCAGTGGTGATCTCGTCGCTGAAACGTCTGTACCAACAAGTGCCAATTGACCCGAAAAAGTTGTGTTCCGCAGCTCCTAACGCTGCGGAACCTAACAGGTACGACCTTACATGGAAAATGATACAAATTTGTGTTACACCACGTCGACCCCCAGCCTGCTTTCTTGCCCGCATTTATTGCCGTTCCACCAACCCTCCAACCAATTCAACTGAATTGTGCCGCCGCCGGCCCGCGGCGACTCCGCTGCCAGCAAGGCGGCCTCCCAGCTGTATCTCTCCCAGCTCCCGGGAAATGAAACTTATCAAACTTATCAAACGCACAGCACATCCCGTACTGTACAAATACAACCATTCCGCGGTGCTACATTTCCTATGTAAGGCCCCTTTCAACACTGAAGAACGTTTTCTTAAGTTACAAGACAACACAGGGGCAGCCGCAGCCGCTGGCGCCGCTGTCTTTGAGCACTATCATGCCTGCCGATCGTTGCCACAGCGTCGGTTTGGGCACCACAACGCCGCTTATTCTCAGCGCATTCATTTTCCTCGCAGAACGCCAGACGAGGCTCGTCTGAGCTCCCAAGTGGTCGACACTCAGGAGCCTTGGCACTGCGTGTCGATCGTCATTCTCATTGTTCCCGTCATTGTCGAAAGTCACAGTTGTTTTGGTAATAGTCGAGGTTGCAGAGGCCTAGACAAAAGCAGCACAACCAAGATCAGCCTCAACTCCAGGATCAGAAACCACCGTAGGGGCAGGGAGCTGGAAAAACAGCATGTGGACATCACAAAAAGTCGGTTCGCCTTCACAATTTGTGCATCTGTAGATGACCATTTGAGTGTACCAGAGGAAAAACAGCACAAGTTGCTGCCCCACTGTGCACAACGAAATTGATAGTTTCTTTCACAAAAGGACAACACAATGCCATCTGGTCCAACAGCAACAAGGCGCTGTCAGACTTTGGAAGCCAACAGTATTCAAAGGCTGCAATCTTCCAAAGCACTCCCAGGGGCCAACCGTGGCAACTTGACTGCCAAACAAGTGACAGTGTGCAGGAATCTCAACTGTGGGTTGTGAAGAAAGCTCACCTCATTGCAAACTGCACTCCTATTTGTTCTTAAGCTCCTCTCCACCGACCTCCCTCCTGCTTGGCCTTTAGTTTGGTTCCCTTCTTGGCCGCCTCCTGAGCTGCTTTCATTTGCTGCACAACATCGCACAGGGCAGAGCAATGTCAGCAGGCTGATAGATTTTGCAGCAAGAATGTATCCCGGGCTAACGCTAAACACTCATCGGGCACATTTTTATCACATTCAAGACCCACCAGAATGGAATTTTCTTCTCTGTACCGCTCTAGAATGGCTGCATGGTTTGCAAGTCCTTAGGTTGGGATAAACAAGTGTTGCATGCAGCAGCACTGGTAGTTGCAGGGACATTGACAGCTAAGGGAGTGTGCAAGTTTTAGCACGCACGTCACCAGTGTTCACACTACAGTGATGTGAGCTCGTGGCAAGAGAACAGGCCTTCTGTGAGGACTCAGTGATTGCTACAACACAATGCAGCAACACTCTGTGAATCTCGGAGCACAAGTGGTCCGTGGGCATGTCCATGTCAAATAATCTGCCTGTGTACCAGTGTGTTGTGAGACCAAAGTTACCACAGCTAAATCCCTGCCATATTGTGCATGCTGTCAGAATGAATACATAAACGACATTGTGCGGATCGTCCTGTTCAGGTAACTTGAGACCGATTAGCACACTTATCAACAGCAGTCACCTGCAGCTGTCGTCCAGCCCACCCACCTTCTGAAGCTTGGTCAGTCCTCCACTGAGGAGCTTTTGCTTGGGAGCCTGTCCACCCATGTTCTCATCAGCGAACGGCGACTCCAGGGACACATGTCCATATTCCCCAACACTGGACTTGGGGGAGAAAGGGTCACAGTCACTGCCAGGTCCAGCTGGCCACGACTTTTGACCTACCAGGCACACAACATAACAGTCAGATATGCGCCATGCCAGATGGGTTTTGTGCCAGACATTGCACAGAAGGCAACAGCCGTTTCTGCTGTCATTGGGGATCTGTGAGGAACATTACAAGCATGTGCCACAAGAACAGAGGCACATACATTGGGCAGCAGGACCAAAGACCACCAACAGTGACATGTTGTTTCTCCTACACTGAGCATGATGCCAACTTAATGATCGAGTGCTTCCTGATAAACAATGTGGCAAGACATGACGTCCCTGCGCCAGGACCAATTCACACCTCAACATAGGATGACAGATGTTCGATTCACCCCCCATAACCACATCAAGGACCACAGGGCAACTTCTGTTCCCAAGTTCATGGTGCTGCCAAGCAGCGAGAAACGTCCAGAGTTCCTGTTTGACCACAGTTGCACAAACATTGCCTGTCACAGCGGCACCACAGGGGGAGATGAGCTTGTGCAAGCAATATGCATTCATCTACCTTGCCTGCTTTGTCACCACAATAGCAAACAAACCCACTGTCCAAACCCAAGAAACTAGCCATGGTGCGTATTGCTTCTCTCACACAATACAATTAGCAGCCACAAGCAGACTTTCAGGACTCCTGGTGAGCCGTGGCCACACAGTGCAATGCTTCACGCCATACCTTCTCTTCTCACAGACCTCTCAGAAGGGGTCGGAGAGGAAAACCTCGAGTAAGGGTCCGAAGGCGCTGGCGACGAAATGTTGGAGCGGCAATCAGACAGAGTGGGCGAAGGCAGCCGCGAACGGCCTCCCTTTGGGGTGGGGAGGCGAGAAGACCTCGTACTACGATGGCAAACACAGGGGTGGGTCAGCGCGGGCAGACATGCACAGACGCACTCTGCAAACCGGCACCACACTCTGAGGGAGCACTTTGATCGATCTGGAAGGTTCTGGAACAAACACCAGGGGGCTAGATGGGGCAGCGTGCGCCAAACAAGGCAGCGAATATTTTGGCGATCACCGCGCGTCGGACCCGCAGGCCGCGATCTCAAGGCCGAGCCACATGCGCACATCCACATGCGAGGCGCGATCGGCACTCTGCAATCCTTAGCATTGCAGGCACCCTCAACCACGGCAGCGCCCACCTCGAGCAGGGTGAGTTGGGCGGATCGGGGGCCGGCGTAGGCGTGGCGCAGCTGCTGCTGCTGTAGCTCTGCAGCGGGTCCTTGCCCTCCAGGCTCGACCGGCTCGACCGGGTCGTGGGCGCCGGCGATGGCGTCTGCTTCCTCCGCCCGCCCGCGCACCCATAGGCCGTCGAGCCCGACTTGTCGCTGCAGCCGCCCAGGCTGGCCCGCCGCTCTAGTGAAGAGCCGCGGTCGATGGACGGCTTCCTGCGCAGGCTGGTCTCTCTCGCCGGGGCCTTGCATCCCGCCTGCTTGGCGAAGGCCTTCACAGACCCCTTCTGCCGCCTCTCCCCTTCGCTGCTGGCGCAGGAGTTCCGTCTTGCGAAGCTGTGCCAGACAGCAGCGGAATCAGGGCGGGACATATGGCCACGTGTGACTGCGCAACGGACGCGACGGAATTCAAGGCGTCAGGACTGGGACGCGCGGGGCGCTAGCGTGGACACCGCTCACCTCGCCCTTGTGGCGTCCTTTAGCTTGAGGTAGTCGTCAATGGAGTCGGCGGTGCTCACGGAGACCTGGGATGGCGACAAGACCAGCCTGCGACCACGCCACCCCGCGTCAGCCGGAGGCTGCTCCGGTACAGCCAGCCCATGGGCCCCCAACGCCGCTCAGCGCCCACGCCTCCTCTCCCTCCGACCCCACACCGACTTGCGGATCCCCCCACGGACCCCACTAGTACATGGACTTGCGGGCTCGGCTCATGCGCGCTCCCAGCACACCCACACCTCAACGCGCCACCTGGCACCCCGCTTCCCAACACCAACGACTCAACTTTTCAACTTAGTGAATCCACGACGGCATCCAACGCCTGTTTGCGGCACCGCGGCGTTCATCCCCCCCCCCGGGGGCTGCGCGGGCAGCGGCAAAATTTCAAAAAACGCCGCCCGCGCCCCACAGCATACGCCCGGAGGGCGCAGTACATGCGCGGGCCCGGTGCGTCCCGCTCACCATGCGTCCTCCTTCCCGGTGGCCCGCAGGTTCAGCTCGCTCCTGGCGTCGCTGCCCGTCCTCACGGGCGCCAGGAAGCCCCTCGACTCCTCCTTGGGGTCCACTGCCGCACACATGCTGAATCAGCAACGGATAAGGCGACACCGGGCGCGGCCGGCGCGAGGGGACAAGCTCCCGCTGCCGCCGCGATCGGAGGGCTTTAAGCGACGTCCGGGATCGGCAACAGGGCGCCGGGAACCTCTTCCTCGACTCTGCGCATCCCGCTCAGGTTGCCGCCGACATGGCCTGGATCTCCGGACACGCCATTTGCCGCGAGCCCGCGCGCAAAAAATGCACCGAGGGCGATCTTGCCGCGGGTATGGGGCGATCAAAGGGCGGGTCCGCTCGGCAGAGCTCACATCTGAGGTGGCGCACGTCGTCGTGCGTCAGGTTCTGCTTGGTCGGCGACAGGAAATCGTCCCCCTCGTCCAGGAGCATCGCCTGCGAGAACAGGTCCAGCATCTCCGCGCTGTCCACCCGCTGCAGCACGCCCGCATCGGCCATCCCCCTCCGCCCCCCGCCGCCGCCGAAAACTCCCGCTGGTTGCCGCACCCTTCCCGGCGCGACTGCAAGCGAGCAAACGCACCCAAGGCCCACCAACGGTCGTTTATTCGGTCCCGCGCGGGTCCCGTGTGGCTGCTGGGCTCACACGGGAGAATGCCCCCCGCCCGCCGCCCATCTGCGGATTAATGGCCGCGGGCGGCGCTCGACCCGCGGGTGTGAGCATCGGATGAGGTTCGCCTGGCGGGCTGGGAGGCTGAGCCAGTGGATCGCCGCTGTCACACTGCGTCAGCGCGATATCCGCTGGGGGTGCCGGCGCGCTCGCCGGACACCCCCCGGCTGGTCGCAGCGAGGGTGCGAGAGCGCCAGGTGGCGCCACAAATGGCGGCGTGGCAGTTTGAGGGGGGGGTGTGTGTGAAGTGTGGGGGAGTGGGGTGACGGCGAGCCTGCCCGGAACTTTACGGGGAACGGTTGCGAGCCGAGCGGGGTAGACGCTGGAGGATTGAGCGCGGGAGGCGCACTGAGAGGATGCGCATCTCACGGTCCGGTTGTCTGGAGGGCTAGTCGAGAAGGCGGCGCGCCGATTGGGGGAGCATGACCTGGATGGGCCCGCCGGGCAGCGCGGGGAAGGGGTGGGTGGGATCGGATCGACGTCGGGGCGGCGGCGCGGACGTCGCGGCTAACGGGCCGCGTCGCCTGGACGCGTCTGGCGGCAGCGACGGCCGTGCCACTTGCGCCGCCGCTGACGCTTGCCTGGTGGTCGCAGCGACTGTTTCGCGAAGGTGTGGGATTGGGGACGTGCTGATTGACGAGCGGTTCCGAAGGCAGGTGCTCATTCTGCCCCGGTTCACTCCGCCTGGCACGCACCGCCTGTCGCGCTGCTTGGGGCCTTCGGGCTCACATGCATTTCTTACCAGCCGAGCATAAGCACCGCATAAGTTGCGCGGATTGGCAAGGTTGCACTGATCGCCAGCACAGAATCTCCACCACAGGCGGGCCGCAAACGCAGAATTGCTGCGCGGGATCCCGTCTATTTCGTCTAGAGACGCGCTGCCACGGAGATTTTGCAAAATGAAAGCAAATTGGGGCAGGTCTGTGTTCAGCTGCTGGGGAGCTGTTGATTCCCACTGTGAAAAGCCGCACCACGTTGTTCGTTATGGGCGAGAAACAGAGATGTCTCTGCAGGCAGGACGAAGAAAGTAGTCCACGACTGGGGCCAATGCTGCCCCCGCAACATCTGCGACTGTGTTGAGACAGGGCCAGTCTCTGACTCTGGACAAACGGCGATAGTTGAATGGGCGGCACACGTCAAGTGTCTGCTGCCACGGGGGGTTTGGCAACTGCACCTGTTCCCACACAATTGAAGGCACTTCCACGGCGGGCAACGCCTCTTGTTATTGAATCCCAGCTCACCGTGTTTTCACACATTGGCAGCTCGCTGCAGTTCACCTGGTTGATGTGCTGTCCAGTTGGACCTTGACCAGCGCTGCCCCAGTTTCCCCGGCAGTTTTTCCCCGGCAGTGGCATTCACTCGTTTTCACTGTCCGCACCACTTGCTGTCATCTGGAGCTGCAGGTAATCAACAGTGTAGTGTTGCTGCTGCCATTGGAGGCTGCCTGCCTCAGATGCACTGTAGTCGAGTGATCACCAAGGTCTGCTGTGTGCTGCTGTCCCAATGTGCGATTGCATGCCGCACAGGGTTGCAGCATCGAGCTTATGCTTTGCATTGCACGCCAGTTTTTCTAGACAGCAGGGCAGGGGTGCCAATGAACATCTGCTTCTGTCACCCCTTACTTCACAGCGTCAAGGTGCTTGATCCTGTGTGAGGAACACAACTCAAAGTTGCTCTGGGAGGTCCAAGATACACAAGGATGATCAAGTGGCTTTGACCGAACTGTCTTGGTGGACTGACTGACTTGGTGCACGTCTCATGGCATCTGTGCGACCTGGTCTATATGGTTAGAAATGGTAAGAGAAGTATACACAACAATGTCAATGCGGAGAGCTGTGTAAGACTGCACTGCATGTCAGTGCATACAACACAAACGCTTGCCCGTGTCACGGTACTGCCTGGATCGACTTCACTGCCACGTGGTTTGCTAGCAAACCAGGGGCGAATCCTTCAGATCTCCTCACTCCAGAGTTGTTGCTTAGCGAGCTCAAGTAAGTTTGCAACTGCCACATAGTGTTCCTCACATCTCACGTCCAGTAATTGATTGATTCAGAGCCCAGACAGGTGTTTGGCCGATGTCCTGGGCATTGCCGTGAGTTGTGCCATGTTGTCTTCCATCGACGTCATCGCACGTGAGTATTGCACGTCCTCGATTGCACTTGTTTCCCCATGTGCTGCAGATACCCTTGTTTCCAGCAGGGTCCGTCTTCAAGACGGAGATTCAAAACATTCAGTCAATGGGAAGGGCACGAAGCTGCGCAAGTTGACAACGGGCAAAGTCGAGCTCGTTGGCGTTGTCCAGGGGAAAGTTTGCGTGGGTAGAACGCAGCCCTTGTTGTGTGCTGCGTGCGATCATGCAACTGCAGACGAGACTCGCATTGCCCGTGCTTTGGGTCTGCCAGGAGCAGCGCCACTTCATTGGCCAGCCACACATGGTGATTCGCGGCCAGCCCGTTATCTGGCAGCGTTCAGTTGCTGCGGAAGTGCAAAACCATAGCACCGCGCGTCGTTACCAACCCACTCGGCAAGCATCAACCATGGTGCAGATGACTGGGTTTTGCATCGGGAGTGGTATGCGAGGCCTGGCTGGAAAAAGCAGTCCACCGCCCAGAAGGTGTGCGTCCATCGCACCTTTCACAAGAGTGTCACTGGCATCCGGCCCCGACGATCACCTTGGAGTTCACGTAATTGTCACGTAATTGTTTGAAGCGTCTTGCTGCAGGCGCTGTGATTGAATGGACCTACTGCAACCGCAGCTTGCATGGCATGTTAGGTGTGACCCTCAGAGCTGTCGGGCTTTCGCCCCCGCCCACAACGCCATGCACGAATAATGTAATCTTTGCATAACACTTGTACACCTTCACATCGCGCTGTTGGTTGTCTCAGAGACCGTGAGCCAGGACCAGGGTATGAGGTTGAACTGAACCGATTGTAGCCGCCATTGCGATGCCAGAGCGTGCCAGTGCTGCGATGGCACTTCCGCTGGTGGGTGCAGCTTTTATGCGCATCACAAATTTTCAGCTTGCTTTCCGCTTACAGGGTGCTCAAGTCCTGTCCCCCGATCGACCAGGAATTGTGTGCTTTGTACTTCAACTCATCACGACGGCACAACAATGAAGCATGTCATGACAACATTGCAGCACTTGAAGCCATTATCTCCTTTGCCACAGCCGTGCTTAACAAGAAAAAAGGTCACGACCACCTCGCATCGAATGCTGACCATAGTTCTGTATCTCCGAAATGCCACTGTGGCAGAGCAGTCGGGCATCCATAGCCAGGCTCGGATCTTAAGTCAGTCACGAGTAAGCGAGGTGAAATTTGCTTGCGAACTACTTTTACATGAAGATGCACTCCACCGACCTTGCAGAACACTTTTCCCACGCTCAACGATTGAAACCTAGGCACGGCTCTCCCTAGAGCGCACAAAACCTGTGGCCCACGGTCCAACCCACTTGGGGACCTGTCCGCCAAGATCTACCGAATTCCACTCGCCTCGCACAAAGGCGACGGATGCCGCTCCACGGGATACCCGGCACACTGTCTAGTCAAATAGACCAAAGCTCGCCGACTGATCACCATTCCGCTGAAATGGCAGTGACATGGCATTCAGGTGCGACATCAATCTCGAGTTGCAGCCGAAAGCGATGCAAGGAGCGCCTGAATTAGAGGCACGCTATGCATGCAGGCAAGCAGCGCGCACTGGCCTTGCATCTAACAAGCGCACAATAAAGTATCCACCGCTGATGGGCACATAACCTCCACATGCATTTTCGTGGCAAACACGACCCCTGTGAATGGCTTCCACAATCTACTGTGGGCCGCGTTGCCTGTGTGTGGACATTGCTGTCCTTACTGCACTGCTGCCATACACTGCCACTCCTGGAGCTGGCACTGACCGAGTCGACAACAGTCGGAAAACGGCTTGGCGATTTCCAACAAGGACTCGTCAGGAATGTTGCCATGCACACCTATTCTTGCTTTCACCCTCGCATTATTACCATCCAGATATACTGCATCCCTACTCGCTTCGATGACTGCACAACTATTGGGGCAGCAACGCTCCATATTCCAGCAAGAGAAAGCTGTGTTCCCATAGTTCATTAGCAAAGCAATGTGCTTCCCACCCACCAGCTACCTGCTTGTTGTCATGAGCTGTATCCGCACATATACGTTTGTGTCTACACGAGCACGCAAACCCAAGGCCAGCAATAATGCGAGCTACAGAACAAAACCCAAGGACGGAGAACAAGCCAAGTTCATGTCACTTGGTGCAAGTTGCAAGAGAACGGACTTTAGAGAGGGTTGCAGGAGGTATGGAGCTGGAGCTAGCTTAACTGCCTGCATGGTATGCATAAGAGTATTACTCTGACTGCTCTCTTTGTGTCGTAGCACAAGCTCGCAAGAAGACTATGTACATAATCCACAACTAAGACCAAGACTACAAAGACTGCTATTGGCAAGTTGTTTTCAACACTCCTTCGTTTTCTTTACACTTGCCTTGCTTTCTGTTGCCTGGCGAGCGAGTGCACAGCCACATTTAGGATACAAAAGTGGGGCACACGGATCACTTCAGGAGACCAAAGACACACCAGCAGTGAGGTTCATGTGCCTCATATCCCTGGGCACACTGCCTGCATGCCATTTGCCCCCTCTGCCTCACAAGCATCAGCCTTGGCACTTTCCTCAGAGTTGTCAACTTCTTTTGCGGAGTACCACAACAAACAGTACATGCTTCATCAAGAGCTTCAGACTTCGGACCTCAGCTCCGCCATCGGGAGCACCACCACTTCTATCCTTATCTGTTGATCATCAAGAGCCTCACGCCGTGAGGCCCCTGTGCGTTCACAAGACCTGCTCAGGTTGATGTCCTTCCAGTTTATGCACTGGATGAAGATTCAAAGTTGGATGGCAGGTTGAAAACTCTTAAACTGTTCACAATGAGATCGACCTTTTACAGCCAAGCAACCCACACAAAGGCAGGCCGCCAATCAAAGCCAAGCAACCCACGCAAGGACACACCGCCCATTACTCACCCCAGCATTAGCACTGTACCCCACGCCTCTCATGTCTTTCCGTTCCCTCAAGTAATTGTGATACCATGTTTGATCCCCACATTGTTGCAGGCAGCGCCCACACCACTGCGAAGGCCACTGTCCCCAATGCTCCCTTGTGCGCCTCTGCTGCCTTTCTTTCAAGCCACCTTGACGGCAGGTATCTTCAAACCCCTGCCTTTCACAGGACCCAACAGGGCTGCCGTCCACAGCTGGCTTTCAAGCCTTTAGTCCAGTTGCCAACATCCCAAACAGGACAAGATCTGGTCGCTGTGCCACAAATAGATGGACCACCAACGATGGGAATGCTTGCTGGACAGCGCCACCTGTTTCGCGCAACCCCACATGCAGAAACGCCAGCACATTTTCTCAGTACTCTTCGTGGGATCTGTTGTTATCTCGAGACCTTGGCGGATCCGATGGCGAGCGCGATGGGGAACGGCTGTACCTCCTTGGCGACGGGCTGCGGGATGGCGCTCCCCTATCAGGAGAGCCAGGTGGCGACCTGCTCATCCTTCTCCGATCGGGGCTTGAGTCATGTGAATCCCTGCAATTGCAGTGTCCAACGCTGGGTCAATCACAAAAACTAACCACAAGGACATTTTGGAATAGAGGACAGTGCACCTCCGTACAGCATAGCTTACTGCTTAAAGATCTGTTGCAGTTGGCTGCTGAAGGTTTTGCATTGTGGAGAAAGCCGATTCCATCGATTCACCAACAGTTGATGAACAAATGCAGCTGCCCCTGCCAAGCGTTTGTTGTTTTCGTGTTCCTTCTGCATGTTGTCCATTCTACAATTCAGCAAGGTGGAATAGGTGAATAAAATTGCCCCTGACTGTCATCTTGTACTGTGGCTTGTGGTGAAATAGAGCACCTGTTGGGTAGTGACAGATCGTATGAACCACACCTCCGTATATTTCGTCTGTGCACAAAAACAAACATATACTTATGCACATTCCATGTACATACCATACATGTGCCATGCAAGCCCACACATGCCAAGTGCATACCATATGTATATAAGCCTAGTCTCCATCGTACCTCCGTGGCGGGGGCGAACGACTCCTTGTACGACTCCTGCGAGGAGGGGGAGAGTGGCTGTCATACCGCCTGCGGCCACTCGACTGATAGTACCCACGGTCCCCACGGTCATAGCCACCACCACCATAGCCACCACCGCCATAGCCGCCACCACCATAGCCACTGCCACCATAGCTGCTGCCGCCATAGCCACCACCCCCATTCCGGCGACGGGGTGGGGAGCGCGACGAGTAGTGGCGCCGTGGTGGAGGGCTTCTTGGCCTGTAGCGACTGGATCCGCGCATCCCTGCCAGTGACAAATCTAGTGAGAAGGAATCATGCAAAGCTCTCAATGCGGCGATCAATGCAGGTCTGTGTGCGTGTGTGTGCGTGTGTGTGTGTATGCGTGTGTGTGTGCTGCCCATTCCCTGGCACAGTGCCCACAGTATACAAGTGGAAGGGACGGGTCCGCAGTTGCCATACACAGTAAACGCCCTCCACAGCGAACTCCACACCCCTTGTGCCCTGCTACCTGCTGCACGTTCCACCTTCACATGTGCTGTGCATCACGTATCTTCTCTGCACTTCAAATCATCACTTCCAAGTCATGCATCTTCCCTGCACTTCAAAGGGTCAACTGCCAACTCTTCCAAGGCGTGCATGCTTTCCTCAGGCCATCCCAAGCCTTCAGCTCGTGTACCCTCAATTCCCACGTTTCCTCAGAACCAGTTCTCTACACCCTTGCGGACATCAGGATTCGGTTCAAGACGTCGCCGGCACAAACCTGCCGCCCGCTGCATCAGCTCAGGAACCACGCAACAACACCAGACCTCGGGACCCCTCCATAGGGTCGCCCAGTTCCCCAAATGCATTCAAAACTCCGACACACTGCACACCAGCAGCAGCACCCCTGACGAGTGTTCTCCAGTTTCAAGCTCTAGAGTTCAATCCAAACGCAGGAATAGTTGCTTCCCTGATCGCCAATACTGGCTGCCAAACCGCGCTGCCGGCAACTCACCTCCCCCACCCCCGCGACGGCGGTAGTCGTCCGGCCTCTTTCGGCCTTGCATCGCGAAAACAACGGAGATCTGCGCACACAGCAGGGCACAGCCGTCAGCACCAGCCCCCGCCGCCAAAACCCTCCCCGCCAAAAACACAGCGCCAAGGCGCGACAACCCTCCCGGCAGCCGACTATTCCGGCCGCTCACCTCGCGCCCAAGCAGGACCATCTTGTCCATCTGGTACTTTGCGTCCTCGGCGTCCCGCCCGTTGGTGTACTCCACGAAACCAATGCCCCTCGCGTCCCTGGGAAAGGGGCAAACCCCATCAGGCAAAGGTTCCTCCCGCATGCACCGGGAGCCACGATCCGAGCAGCACAGCAGAACGCCACGCACCCCGTGTAGTAGTCCCGGGGCAGGTAGACGTCGCGAACGGGCCCATACTTCTCCGCAAAATACCGCAAGTCGGCTTCCCTGCACAAACACCCACACGGAAACACCCTCAGTCCAGCATGCGCATCGGCCAGCCGCCAGCCAGCCACCACAGAACATGCGCGGCAGCGAAAAGCTCCTCAGCCGCCAGGGGCGAGCGCAGCTGCGCAGAGGGGATCATCCGCGCCTCACCTCGTTTCCTTGTGCAGGTTGCGGATGAGGAGGCTGCATCGGCTGGGGGGGTCGCGCCTCATGGGCGTGGAGCGGGAGCGGGAGCGAGACCGGGAGCGCGAGTAGGACCTCGCGCGGTAAGACATGGTGGCGGACGGCCAGGTGGGGTGCGCGGCAGCCCGGGGGCGGCTTGGCGGCCGCGCGTGGTGGGAAAGAGTGCTGGGTCGACCTTGCCGAAATGAAGACGCGGGTGACAATGCAACGCCAATTTATAGAGCGTGTGTGTGGGTGGGTCCAAAGGGTAGGGGGGCGAGTCTGCTTTTCCTGCAACATCTTCTCGTTGGCTCCCAAATTGTCTTTCCCTGCTGTCATTTTCTTCTCGCCTTCCCTGCAGGGTTGATTGGCTTCAATTGTAATATACTGATGCGCACTCTGGCTTGTGTTTTCCTTCAAACAGTGTTTGGAAAGGGTCCCCGAACCCGAGATCCCGAAAAACCCAAGCTGACGCACCACACGCCCCTTCTGTGGCAGCCTGCCCCAACCGGCGCGAACCCCACAATTCCTAGTCCACTTCATGCAGTCCCAAAACCGTGACATCCCCGGCTTCATCGTGAGCGAATCGCCCAGGAGCAGCGGCTGGGCTATTAGTTCCACTTACACAAGACCCGGAGGTTGAATCGGCTTTGGCACTGCACCTTGGTCTAGGTGAGAAAATAGACCAACCTACGTTGCTGCTGCATCGCAAGATGCAACGTAGCTGGCACTGAACGCCCTTGGGTGCGGCCGCAATACCCTGCACAAGTCCCTCAAGGGATTGGGCGAGAAGTGAGATCCAGAGCATTGCGCCCGGATCCAGCAACTTGAATTTCTCGGAATTGCATGAGTTATTCAAGTAATGATCCGCCCAAAAAACAGATTCGAAACTGCCCCTCTCTAACCCCCAGTACCTGCAGTGCGCCGGCGAGGACACCTTGGAGCTGCTTCCAAAACCGCACGCTGCTACCCAACACGCAGCATCCCCCTCACGCGCCAAGCGCACACCTGCCCCCAGCGGTCCCCTGCAGCCTCCAGGCGTCAGAAGAAACACACGCCCTTCCCTCCCCCCCCCCACCCCGCCTGTCTAGCCGCCAGGCCCGAGCGCCAGATGCCGCCAATCGGGCATCTGCTGGTGGCACTGCTGATCGCGGCCGCGCTGTGTGCGGGAGACTGCGCGGGTGAGCTCCTGGTGGAGGAATTCGGAGAGGGGTGGCAGGAGCGCTGGGTGCACTCCACAGACGAGAAGTACGCCGGCAGGTTCGAAGTCGCGGACATCGGCGAGGATCCCGCCCTCAAGGTGGGTCCGGAGGGCAAATGAGCTTGGACACTGGCGGACAATGGCGGGATGCTGAGCGGGGGGGGATTTTGAATGGAAGCCGGAGGTGGAATGCGCTTCTGGACGTTCCTGCGTCTTGACCGCGCGCAGCGCAGGGATTTTTGAGTGATTTTGCGTTCAGTCTGGCAGCCAAGTGGACAGGATCTGCCGCGAGGGCCCGCTCCGCCCCCCGCCCTGTTGGGCGGGGCGCGGCGCCCACCCCTGCCGTGCGCGGCCCTGATCCGCAGCGGCCTGGTCGCGCGGAGGAGCTCGATTGCGCTTCTGAACAAGTCCTTCGGCTCTGTCCGCGCGCCCCCGGAGAGATCCCGCGCGCCTCCTCGCGACATGGCGGGTGGGTTCTAGACATTTCTTCTAGCCTGCGCGGTGGGACGAACACGCACGGCATGCAGCGCCGCTCGACTTCTGCGTGGTGGGGCCGCTGATCGCGGCCCCGCCAAGGTGTTAATGGGATCTGCCAGGCTGATCTGCGAGCGGCTGAGGCGCCCTCCCCCCTTCGTGTTCTCTGTGTCCCTGTCTGCTTCGATCTTCACCTTCATGACAAACCCAAAGAGCCACGCGGCGATGGAAAACCCGGCGACGCCCCCATTGGACAAGACCGCTTCATGGGCAAAACATTCGCGAGATTCAAGCTCCTGCCATTGAAGATGCTGAAAGTGTTTCGCCGTGCGAATTCCCCGCGGGCCTCGCAGCGATTGCAGACGCTCACACCGCCATTGCCTCGATGCCGTTCCCGTGATGCCCCCCTTGCGCCACGCACAGCCGAGATTGCGTTCATGTGCCCACCAGCGGCTGGCGCCCACCGGGCACAGGGCCACTGATACACGGTTCACCTCCTGCATCCACATCCTTCTCTTCCACAATCCTGCATATCATATTCCAACGTGAAGCAAGCGGCAGCTATTTGCTGGCCCCTGTTGTGTAGCAGGTGCTGTGCTTAAAAGAGTACACTTTGCTTGCGTATGTCGTCTGCTTGTAGGCATTCATTGCATTCACACAGCACCTTGCCGCACTCCAGTGTGGAAAGGGGACTCAGAAGCGTTGAATTGGGTGCATTGTCAGCTTGAAGTTACTCGCCTACAGAAGGGCAAAGCAACTGACAGACGTCTTGGGGGTTGTGCATTGGTTTGCGTTGTCTGGTGAGGTGGCAGGGTCCGTGTGCTTTTGTTGGGTTGGGGGCAGCACCTGGACTCTCTGACCATGATGTGATAGTTGGGAATAAGAAAGGCCAATGCAAGCTTCCTTTTGCTTCGATTATGAATTGTGCACTGATATCATCTGTGGTTTTCCCACTTAGACCTACCGTGTTTGCTCTCTGCACATGTTGTATGACGCCATTCTACGAATCCATTCTTTGATGCTATTCTTTGTATGATTCTATGATTGTATTATTCTAGATACATTCTCGGAGTATAGGCAGCTGTATCAGGGCCCCCTCCTTCTGCTCGCAATTCTGTCCATTTGACAGTCATGAATACCCTGCCAAAGGTTCCTGAGAAAGCCCTGCACTATGGCATCGCCGCCAAGCTTGGAGGCCCGCTGCACCCCAAGGAGGGGCTGGTGGTCCAATACGAGGCCAAGTGGTCAGAGGGGCACACCTGCTCTGGCGGTTATCTCAAGCTGTTCACCCACTCAGCTGCTTTCAGTGCTGACGGCCTTGTGGAGAACACACCGTACACAGTGATGTTTGGACCCGACAAATGTGGCCAGACAAACAAGGTGGGATTCATTCACACTACAGGACTGGCATGATCTTGGTACTGCAAACAAATGGTGCTTGGCTCCCTGTGCCCACCATCACGTGCAGTGTGCAAGGGGTTTGTTTGCCATGTAGATTTGGACAGCTTTATTGCATCGGTTTCCATGCATATTTGTCGGTGCTTGATTAACACATGAATGTCCAAGGGCACAAGCACCTTTCACAAGTCCAAACACAGCACTGTTGCAAAGCACATTATGCCCTTTTTGCTTTGCAGATCTCTGGAGTCACCGATCGCCTTCGAATTTTCTTAATGAGAAAGTTCAGACCTTTCAATACCTGTTGACAAGAGTTCCGTGCATATTTTTTGGTGCTTGATTAACACAGAATGCCCAAGGGCACAAGCACCTTTCACAAGTCCAGACACACCTGTTGCAAAATGCGCTATGCCCTTTTTGCTTTGCTGGAGCCAACCGATTGCCTTGATTTCTTTTTAATGAGACAGTCCAGGCATTTCTGTACCTGTTGACGGGAGTGGCAGCAACAGGAAGTTGTATGCCCTTCAGGATGTCTCCAGGAACACAGCAAAGTTTGTCACTGTATGGTGCATGCGCAAATGGGAACGTAGCAGGGTGTCAATCCACTGGACCAAGCTGAACAAGAAAACACAAAAACAGCAAGCAGTGCAGCAGCACGATGATGAGCAGCGCTGCCCTGGTCAGAGATGAAACACCTCACAGCCACCAGGCATGTGCATAGGACTCCTTGTGTTACACGTTCTGTTCAGGGAGCGTTTGATGCATGGACAGGGCATTGGAATGGCTGCTTGGCAAGCAGCGCATTTTCACTGCTTGCTGCAAAGAAAACTTCAAAGCTTGTGAGGTACATAAGTTGCTGCAGCACATGCAGTGGCCTGGTGGTGACATTTTCTTTGGTTGCAATTTTGAAGGTCCATCTGATTCTGCGACACAAGAACCCGATAAATGGCACGATGGAGGAGAAGCATCTGACAAGCCCACCTAGGCTCCCTGGCGACTCCCTCACCCATGTCTATACGGCCATCTTGAAGCCTGACAACACGTGAGTTGTGAGTTTGCCATGCAGGGAATAAGCAGATTTTAGTTTTGCATTGCTGATGCTGTAACATGCTTTTGCCATAATTTATTGTATTTGCTCATGCCCATTGCTATCTGTTTTTCTTGGACAGTCAAGCAGCAGTACCAGGTTGTGTGATTCACAGCCTGTGTTGCAACCTGACTCACACACTAGGTTTGGGACAACTTGATGATTCTTGGCTCAATGGCATGGACTCCCGGGGTGTTTGCTGGGCCCTTGGCAACCTCATCATCGCCACTTGAGTGCTAGAGTGGAGCAATTGTGCCTTCTGGCAATTGAAAATGTGTATTTCTCTTCTCTTCTCCTGCCCCTTCACAGGTCGTTGCTGACATTGCTGCCTGTGGGCTACCAGGTTTTCGGTCCTCATCGATGGTGAGGAAAAGGCCTCGGGGAGCCTTTTTGACAAATTCGATCCCCCCTTCAACCCACCGAAGGAGATTGACGATCCTGAAGACAAGAAGCCAGAAGACTGGGTTAATAACCCAAAGTGAGCAATGCTGGTCTGCTCAAGTTTTAGGCATTCCTGGTGTCGCTTTCACAGCTTGCCCTGACTGTGAATGTCTACAATGCAGCTGTCATCTTGCGTGGTAAACAAGTGTTAATGGAATGTGCTTATTACATTTGAATATAGCATTCGATGTACCGGATGAATTTATGCTTTATTCATCGCCTTCGATATTGCAGGGCGCTTATTTTGCCCTGCAAAGGGACATTCAGACTTCCAAAAACTTATGCCATCAACTATTGGTTGCAGTTATTGCGGTCGCAAATCAAAATCTTTGTGGAGGAAGTGTAGATGTGTGCCGGTGGCCCACATTCCTATGATCTGTGCCATAATGGCTGCAGAGAGCAAAAGGAAATGCATCAAGTGCCCTTGCTGTGGTTGCACGAAGGCCAGCTGGCTGTGCACACATCAGGAGACATCCACAGGAGTGGCCCTTATCCCATTGCTCCATGTATTGACAATGGAAGCCTGTGAATGTCCACAGATCATGCTTCAGCCTTCAGCAGTTCAGGCCACATTATGCTTGATGGGACATCCTGTCTGCAGCACCTGGCAGCCAGGCATGCCAAGACAAATCCAAAGGAACTGCCCCACTTCCCATTGGGTCAGGCACTGCCTAAAAGAGTGTGTGCTGCAGTTCTTTAAAATTGGCCCCAACGAAGCAAGCAGTGCCCATGCGCCTTGTAGGCGATGGTGGGTATGGCTAACATCCAAGAACGTTTCTGTCTCCCACATCCGTTTTATTATACACCTGCCGCACATATGGTCAAACAATCCTACAGGTGGTCGTCCTGAAGTGTCCACATATTGTGCTTCAATCTTCCTCCTGGATAAGACCACTGCACCAGATTGTAGAACTTTAGATTCATGGCACTGCTCGTAACTGTGGCCCTAAATGCGGTATTCTCAGTTTACATTGCCATGGATGTTGACGTTTGCTGTTGCTTTGGCTTTATTCAGAGGAGTTGATAACGTCTGTGGTTTGCTGGGACAAGGAATCTAACTCTGCAGTCTGAGAATGTATTTTTTTTCGAAATTGGGTGTCAGGGTTCAGGGTGCGCTAGGTACTAAGAGGCTACAAATTCAGCAAAAGGCTACAGCACTGATTGGCTGCGATAATTGTGCTGCCATCTACTGCCTGCGTTTGTTGTCTCTCTTGCTGGGCAATCAGCTACCAGTGGATTGCATCGTTTCCTTGCACGATGAGCCTGCGCTGAATTAGATTTGGGTTCTGGTTTAAAAATTTTGACTGCTGCCCAAACTGATGCAGGGTTTGTGAGACATGTCGCATTGTCCAAATCGACATGCGAGCAGTTTCCGCTCTCAATGCACGTGACATGTGTTCATGTGTGCAAGGTGCTGGAGGGCAATTTTGTGCGGTGTGGCACACCCTCAAACACACCATTTTGAGTAGTGTGAATGACATCTCGGCAGTTAACAAGTTGAAAGAATGCACGTGGCTGCTCCAGTATGTACCCCTGTTGGATTCTTGCACGGCCATATCCACATTGAATGATGAGGTTTCAAGTGAGAACCCGCCAACCGCCGCATGGCAGCGCGGTTCTGGGGAGTAGCCCAGCAGGCAGCTGGAGGGCACCGCATGTGGGATCGGGCCGTTCCTTGAGGCCCTTGGAGTGATGCACCACCAAGATCCACATGTGCAGTGTGCAGTGTTGATGTTTCAGCAAAGATCTTCATTGTGGATTATTTCATTCCATTGCTCTGCAGGATTGACGACCCTGACGCCAAGAAACCAGACGACTGGGTTGAGGAGTCCATGATTGAGGACATGGATGCCACCAAGCCTGAGGGCTGGCTGGATGATGAGCCAGAAACGGTTGATGACCCAGGTGAGTGCTGAAGTGTCGTAACGCCACTTGTACTACCTGAAGCTCTGAGACATCAGAGCCCTCTGACTTTGCGAAAGCTTGCCGTAAAACTTGCGATTGTGCTGCAACATTTGATGAAAAGTCTTGTCTCTGCCCTCCCACCTGCAAGACGTCAGTATGCGTAAATCCAGAAGGGGAGTTGCCAAGCATGTGAACTTTGTAAACACCAGAGCCTGGCAGTGAGTTTGGGTGCCGCTGAGTTTTATTTCACACCATACTGTGGAAGTTGTGACCCTGTGCTTCCCTTCAGGTGCCCTGGGTTGTTTGCCATCTGATGATGTGTCCACTTTGTGTGCCCTTATGATGTGGGGTTTGGGGCGCTCATTTGCCAGGCTTTGCAAGCTCTTTGTAGACCACGGGAAAACGATGCTGTCTGATCTGAACTCAGTAAAGGCATGCCATGACCAATGTGTCACATCTTTGAGTTGGCGGTGTTGGATACATTCATACATTCATTCATTCATTCAACACTCATATCGAACTTTGACACCCTGTCCTTCCTTGTAGATGCCCAGCAGCCCGAGGACTGGGATACAGAGGAAGATGGCGAGTGGGAGCCCCCCAAGATCGCAAACCCTGTGTGCGAAGAAGGACCCGGGTGCGGTGAATGGAAAAGGCCAATGATAAGGAACCCTGAGTACAAGGGAAAGTGGCGTGCGCCAAAGATTGACAACCCAGACTACAAGGTGGGAAGTCAGGGATGTTGATGTCGTTCATTATAATGTGGCAGGGCATTACAACCTGCAGTTACAGTTTCGATCAAGTTCGGTCTGGCATATGAAGCACGGCAGACATTCAAGGACAAGCAGAGATGTATGAAGTCATGTGTCCAAAAGCTGATAGAGATGCCCAAAACACACTGCTTAATGAAGAAAGAGTGCAAGAGTAGCAAGTGAATGGTGCGGGGGGCATCCCAAACATATGTAATTTGTTTGAGTTTTGTATCATTCTTCCTCAGTCCAAGATTAATTGTCCTCTGTGACTTTGGGTCATTACATCTCCATCGTAGCGACATCCGTTTTCAATGAAATTTCACCCAAAGTTCTGCTTGTAAGTTTAGAGTATACTATCAAAATTTCATGTCAACCCACTGAGTAATGGAAATTTGGCTACTTTTTGGATCGAGGGTCCTTGCCCCTAGTAAACCTCGGTATTTGGGGTTAAAAATGTCCGAAATTTACCTTTTGCCTAATGCTCAAAGGGGTCATGTCTCATTGTCATCTTGAAAATTGGCAGCTAAGTGTGTTGGAACCCAATCTTTCCGATTTTGATCTTGTTTTGTAACTTTGAGGACGAATGTTTGCTTTTAAATAGAGGACAATTAATCTTGGACAGGGGAAGTATTAGTAGTAGTAGTGTATTGTGAATAAACCATTCCAAACTGGTTTTGCTTGATGAATTGAATTGATCTTGTAAATGTCCAGCAGTGGGCAGAATTTCAAACAGAGGCAGCACTGCATTGTGCTTCTGTTTTAAAGCTCTGTGCCATGCTGGTTCATCTTAGCACCCAGTGTGTTACAAGATGCAAAGGTCTGGGTTAACATTGGCACCCTCAACTGTTGGTATTTTCTCTATCACGGGCTGTTGGTGGCCTGACAAAAGGAGAGGGCGCAGACCATCATGCATATAGAAATGTACTGTTTAAGTCTCATATCCGATGCGTCACTCAAGCCTATGTTCCATGTGGGAGTGCATAGAGTATCCAAGTAACTGAGCCTTCGTGTTGTTCGATTGTCCCTTATGGGCACCTTTGACAGATGTTTATCAAAGAATGGTCAAAGAAGCACTGGATGTTGTGTGTGCGCCATAGTGTATTACTGTCTTGTAGCAGCACTTCTGGGAATATACCATGTTGTCACTGGCATACTGCATTCTGGGGACTTAGTGGGATGCCTTACTCTGGTTTTGGCTTTTGGCACAGGGCCCTTGGGAGCCACGAAAGATTCCAAACCCGAACTTTTACGAAGACAAGGAACCTCTGAAGAACGTTGGGGAGGTTGGCGCTGTCGGCGTGGAGATCTGGACCATGGACAGTGGCATTTTCTTTGACAACATCCTCATTGGGCAGGACGAAGAGCTTGCAGCGACCTACAGGGCCAAATGGGAGCAGCGACATGCAGTTGAGGTCAGCATCGGGCAGGGGTTCCCATTGACAGCCTGTTGCTTTTAGTTGCCTTGTCATCATCAGTACCACTACTCCTGTTGGGACAACATTATGTTGGGACAAATTTTTTTTGGTTGCAGTTTCCTGTTTGAGCCCCCGGGCTATGCTGCCGAGGCCTGCAACAACAGCACGTGTGGTTGATGACAACTGCATGTCCAGCATCTTATTTGCTGCGCTGTTATGGTCACAGTATCTCTGCTCTACTATATTTGCATGCAGCTTTGTTTCGATGCGGTTGTCTCTCGCTGCTGAGACAGCCTAAATGTTGACACAATGTTGACAGGAGGGTGACATGGACAAGATTTTGATCACTGGCAATGGTGAACTGGCAGTCACCAGTGCCACAATCCATGTCAGGTCGCTTCACTAAGATGGTAGCTGGCATGATCAATATGGACAGTGCCACCAATGTGGATGATATGACCCATCTCCAGAAATGCCGCCATTGATGCTGTCATTTTGTACCAATGGTTTTCACAATCAATTCATACTGCAAAGTAACAAGTGCAAAAAACATGAAACAGAGATATTCAACTGCTTCAAGGTTGAAATTATTGCCAAATAACATGAATAGCTTCAAAGAAGCATGAAGCATAAGTTAGACGACAATAATGTGCATCATGTATTTCACTGTGTTTTTCTCTCAGGAGGCGGAGCGTAAAGAGAAGGAAAAGCAGGCTGCGTCTGGAAAGGGGGGTGCTGCTGCATTCCTGCAGGACCTGGTCGACAGGCCAGAGCTTGAGGCCATCAGGCCCTACCTCATGCCGATCGTTGACATCGCCGAAAACAACGAACCATTGTTCTATGTTGCCTGCCTGGGCACTCTCTTCCTCATGCTGTTCACGATGATCACTTGCTGCAGATCCAGAAGGGTGGGTGTTGGCAACAGTGCGGCAGTGAACACAGGCACCATGAATTCCAGTGTGAACCCATTTGCCCAAAAGTGACAAGGTGCTGCCCTGCCAAGAGACATTGTAGTGACACTGTAGTCTGGTTGCCGAAACTGTAGGCTTCTTTTGGCAGTTTAAGTTTTGCTCCAGGGCACACTAACAAGCCATTATGAACACCAAGGTGTCAGCAAAAGTCCAATGCACAAAATGGATGCTCAATTGAAAGGTGGACCACATATCCACGAAGTTGCAGACACTGTCTCCACCAATCATTGCATGGAAACTGGCAGTCAAGCAAGCTATCCTGAGCTGAGAGTGCCTGAGAGTGCCTGAGAGTGCCTGAGAGTGCCTGAGAGTGCCTGAGAGTGCCTGAGAGTGCCTGAGAGTGCCTGAGAGTGCCTGAGAGTGCCTGAGAGTG
>CAJHUC010002662.1:0-12603 GCA_905146915.1 Ostreobium quekettii | reverse complement strand
ACTAAGTCGCAGCGCCAAAGTTGCATGCGCTGGGGCCTGTCCCAGTGAACTAAAGTACTACGGAAATGGTGACGTGCCCAAGGTTAGGCTTTAAGGTAATAAGAGTCTCAACTGCAGATTACAACTAGCCACCAGGCACCATCCTGTCACTGATAATGCTTACAACAGAATCAGTTTTCTTCATGGTTTGTGTCAGGATGCGCAAGCAGGTGCCTTTCAGTGAATGTAATTGAGGATAGTACACAATCTCCCTACAACCCAACAGTTAGGGGTTTTGCATTTGATGTCAAGTCCAAACTAAGAACTGAGCCACACGTTGCGCCCATCGCAACGTGCAGGGAGGAGAGCAAATCCAACCATGTCCCTGCAAATCCAAGCTGACTATACCTTCAGAATATGGCAACTGGTGCCATTGCACCTCTTCGCTTTGCACAAACCAAGCACTTGCAACAGCCATCGATATTGAAACTGACTCCAGAAGGTGATCAATCCCGCTGATTGCGCACAGTTGCCAACGCTGCAGCGTTTGCAAGCTCTCTATTGCGGTTGCGAGTACCACAATGTCAAAGCAGAAACAAGAAAGCGTCCATGGATCGACGCTTTGTTTTCTGCCGGGGAAGGTGGCGTCCAAAACAGGGTTATCCGAGCTCACCTTGTATCCGTCCTCTCCAGAAACTTCCCGTGCCAGGTCGCGGGGTGCCCTCCTCACGGTGCAGACCGATCGCAGCAGTTCGGGCCTCTCACGCGCATCAAGCACGAGGCGCGGTTTCCCGAACTTCAACGCACACTCCTGCAGCGGGCCCCTCGATCTTTGATTTCGAGGAAACAGCCTCGTCGGTCTGTGCAGCCCTGCCTTGCCCACCACGACCGCCATTCCCAGGCGCGGCGGCTCCGCACAGCAAAGTAGCTTCTCCATGGCGACATTAAGCAGCTCTGGGCAGCAGTGAGGCACGCGCTCCACGAGAAGATCTCCATGCTGTGCTCCTGCACCAGCGTCATCGTATCCCTGCAGAAGTCGCCTGTATTGGTCGTTTGTGAGGGCGGTGGGCGTTGCACGCGAGGGCGACGGAGTCTCTGACAGCGCCCCCGCCGTGCCTTGGCGCCGACGATCGGCCATCTGGACGCAAGGCGCCAGGGCCAGCATCCGGGGAGAGATACTGTCTCCGTGGGAGGGGGGAGGAGGGGAGGGGGAACGGCAGGGCATTTCTTGACGTTGAGATGGGGTGCATCGGCGGACTCCTCGTCCTGCCCGAGAAGCGCCCGCGCCAAATGGGTTGAGACCAAGGCTTTCTCAGCAGATTTGCATCTTGCAAGCGCATGATCGTCAAGTTGGGGCTGCCCTTGATTTGCAATGCTAACAAATCGCCATTAATTTTCTTCCAATACTTTATTAAAGTACTGGCGATTTAGGTACAGTACCAAATGCGAAGCTTAAAGCTTCACCTAGTCCTCAAACCGGACTCAATTTCTGATAGATGGGCAAGTGGGTGCTAAACAAGTCAGTGCATAAGCATCCAGATTTGCCAACCATGTAATGAAATGTTGGTATAACCAGCATTTGCGCTATTGCCATTGCAAGCCATTCTGGTTGATGCCTAGCGAAGCTCTGCATGATGGCCATCAGACCCAAGAATGCGTGAAATAAATTGACTAAAGTTGTATTGCTTTTGTGTATATAATATTGGAGCAAACTCATAGGAGGTGTCAGCGCAGAGACAGGAATGCTGCCAAGAGAATGGATTGTCAATCCGAATGAAAGAGGCGCGCTCAGGATCGACTCGGCGCCCAGCTCCACCATTCGTCCGCACAGCCAACATCTGCGCAGCACCAGTAGTGCAGTAGGGACGCTGCGCTGCCCAATCGGGTGCCATCTCAAAGCTTGGTGAAGCTGGTGAACGGGAAGGGCCGCAAAATTACAAAATACACAAGTTCTGATGGTTTCGAGACAGTTCTGTCCAAACATGCCCAGCGAGTCTTTCTGACCAGCTGCATATCGTGCACCTTGCCAGACAACAGTAATGGTGCGACTGTCGCATTGTCAGCCGCAACAGATACAGGCACATCAACGGCTTTAGGGCGCTGGCCCACGACTGCTCAGTGACCGACAGCTGTAGGAGCGGTGACAGTCAGGACACCGAGATGCATTGTAGAGAAAGTGTGTTGTGGACCGCAGAGCCTATTGCACAGATGTCACCATGCATGCCTCATGGCTAGTGCGCCTCAATGTCAGGAAGCAAAGCCCAGAGGGTAGCCTGAATTACTTGTATTATACATACGCCATTGCCTCATGGCTAATGCGCCTCAATGTCAGGAAGCAAAGCCCAGAGGGTAGCCTGAATTACTTGTATTATACATACGCCATGGCGACCTCAAACCTGTACTGCTGCAACTGTAGACTGCAGAATGGCTGCTTGAGAGACACCTGGATGAGAGTTCCATCCTTCACGCTGTACTGCGGGTCGTCT
Organism: Ostreobium quekettii; assembly: GCA_905146915.1. Classification (NCBI taxonomy): domain Eukaryota; kingdom Viridiplantae; phylum Chlorophyta; class Ulvophyceae; order Bryopsidales; family Ostreobiaceae; genus Ostreobium; species Ostreobium quekettii. The sequence continues at coordinate 10,138 of CAJHUC010002662.1, read as the reverse complement.
GATCAATACGTACAACTAAAGCGCATGGCACAAAGGGAACCACCTCATGAAATGCCTGAAATCCTTTTGGTGCCTTTCGTACATACTGCAGACTCAATCTGTACACAAAAAACGCACTACTTTCCGTGAAGAGCTGGGAAAATCCAGCTGCTCGAGCGGCATTTAACGCTCAAGAAATATTATCTACAGTCCACACAACACCAAAAGCTGTTCCATTGTTGTTCAGATGACAAACATGCTGTCTGCATGACACATGTCAGACAGTGTTCGTGTTCGTGCCGTAGTCCAGAGGCTGTCTGCTTACGTGCATGTTCCCGTTCCCAGCAGTAGCTGCAACGGCGGCAGCGCCCAGAACTGCTGCATGGTGCAGATTTGTCCTCTCCTAACCTAAATTACACTCCTTGCAGTTGATGCGTGTTGGAACAGAGATTGCAATGGCACACAAGGAGCGATAAGAACGGGGATCAAGTCGAAGGGTACCGTCTTTTCGATCTATGCTGTCTGATGCCACTCGCGTAGGATCGGCCTCTTCTGCCACAGCCACGCCCTGGCAACTGGATTCGGCTCTGGTTCACAGTGGGTCTTTGGATACTTCCCAGACTGGGCTCAATCACGTTACCTGCAGGCAACACCTGCGCTTCAACAACTCGCTGATATGGACCCGATGGCAAAGCTCCCTTCATTGGCCCCATGCGACCAAAAGGACTGGCGCCCACGGAAGGTGTCCCTGACAATGGCAGATAATGGTGCCTTTCTATATCTCTGTTTGCTTTGGCCGCATGCAAGCTTCTACATCCTTCGCGTCCCTGTGCCCTGCCAGGTCTCTTTGGCTTCACAACAATGGAAACTCCCTTGGAATTGACAACCACATGTTGCTTGTCTCCGTCGCTGGGATGACCTCGGCTGTTGTGCATAAAGGCAGGTGCTTTCGACTGGAGCGTCCAGCTGGCCCTAACTCCGTTCAGGCCATGCATTCTTGGATGCCTGCCTTGGGAATCTAGGTGCGTGGGTGGCGGATATGAAGAGATAGGAAGGGCACGGGCAGGCGTTGTAGCCTTCTGCAGCACACGGCTCCGATCTTGGATAACCACAAAGCTCGGCCTGGGACCCGACATCTGCATAATCTGCGGTGGTGCACATTGCGTCAATGGCAATCCTGCCGGTGATTGCGAGGCCGCTGGGATGGAAAGGTTACCACCCTCAGGGGTATCCTTCCAACCAGCGGCCAACTGCCCCATGACCTTCCGTTTCATATGCAATTTGCCTTCTCCTGGGGAAGCCCCTGGCGTTGCACACAGCACAGACCCCAACCCACGGCCAGGCGTTCCATTGCTGTTCAGCCCCTGCAATCCGTCTCCAAGACGACCAGTCCCTATCACTGGAGACTGCAACGGCAGTCCATGGAGGCCAGAAGGTCCCAATAACTGTGCACAGGCTGCTGCTGGTGGTGGAGCCATCAGCCCTCCAGTTCTGCGGTGCAGTTCAGCTGGGACATCCCCCATATGGTGAGGGCCACCGACAGCGTGCGTGCTTCCCGGGCCCACAGCCTCCGATGCAACCTGCTGAGGAAGAGGCGTTTTCGTCACACACCCCGCAGGGCCTGCCATGGGCATATTTGCTGTCTTGGCAGGCCCCATGGGCTTCTGCTTTGCTATCAAGTGCAGTTGGGAAGGAACTGCAGGTGGAGGCACAGAGGTTGCTGTTGGAATGCCAAACAAAGCAGCAAGTTCGTTAATGCCTTTCATGTTCAGCCCTTCTGGCAGCTGTGTCCTTGTGCAGCTCTCCTGTGACGACTGCCCTTGATCTCTGTTGCTTCCCTTGACACTCGGTTGCAGTGCAATCCCATCTGGGATCAGCCCAGAGAAACTGGGCTGTTGTCCATTGTTTTGCCCAAATTTCGAATCCTCAGGTAATTGTTGTCGTTGTGGCCTCCTTGGATCCACTGGCTGCCTTACCTGTTGAGTGCTAGTTTGCGCAAAAGACGTGTCAGATTTTCCAATCACATTTCTGGAAGCATCGCTCCTGCCATCGCACAAGCACAAAAGCTCAGATAGACCCAGGAGAGCGTGCATTTTGCTGAATGCAATGCACTGTGTTGTGCTTTGCCATTGCCCTCACAGGTGTCTCATCTTCTTTCACAGTATAGGAATCCCTCACAGCGTTGTTGCTCAGGAAGGGGTGCTCACAGTCTGCCATGCTTTGCTTTTGTTGTCAGCAAATCTTCCACATGCAGGTCTTAGGATCCGCCAGCAGAATTCCAATCACCATAAGGAGCCAAATTGAAAAGTCTGACGTGCATTCAACAGCGATCAGCCAACCTCTTGATATGGGCATATACTACGATGCTCCTTTCTCCAGAAAGTACAAGTACAGCTCAACATCAGCTCCTGTTCCAAAGCACATAGGATGGCACACAACATTGGTGCAAAAGATACTACTTCTTGTGGTTCACAAGGCATCAAGTGCACAGGACACCCCGCAATTGCATGGAATGAGCCCACACAGCCACTCTAACAAGCAGCACTGGTGAACGAGTCAGCACACAATAGCTGAACAATCACTACGACCACATGCAGTCATATGGCAGCACTCCTCGCTGTTTAATGGCAAACAGGCGCTGTGAACAATACGGGACAAAAACTTGCAGCTGGAACAGAGCCTGGCACAGCATTATGGGCACAACGGCAGTGCTTTGCAATGAGCACGTGACAAAAGCATCCACTGCATATGCTTGGGTACAGACGCCACATGTGCAACACCCTTTCTCCTTACCAGAAAACATACCTCCTCTTGGAGTTTTCACACCTTTCCCTTCTATCAGCAAATTGACAGAATGATGGCCCTTTTCCTGTTCGAAAATTCAATATACAGGAATTTGGCATGGACTGTGATTCAAAGACTATCTGGGACGTAGATGGGCATTACGTTGTTTTGTTTGCTGGGCCACAGGAGTATGCATCGGAAGAGTACCCACCATTCTCTGATATTCGAAGACTGCTGCTGCGCCTGTGAAGAAACAGGCACAGACTCTGCCACTCCATCCACACCTTTGATCCCTTCATTGCCTCTGATCACACTGTTCATGCTGGGATGCATCCAGCTCTTCTTGTGTATGATCACAAGCAACAACTCACCACTGGGGCTGACGTTGACAGGTACTTCGGCTCTTTGCCCACTGTCCACAACAGCACTTGCTGTCAGCAGGAGCCTGGCTGCCAAATCACTCTTGGCCACCAAGTATCCCTCAAGGTCAGGCCCTGGTGCGATAACCCCTGATCGGCCTCTTCTGGAGTAGTGCTTGATGAGCTCGTTGACACATGCTTGGTCCATGAGACCTGCGTCATCTGCCAACTTCAGCAATCCTAGAGTTGCTGTCCGGTTTTTAGATCCACGCAACTGCTCAAAAAAGGTCTCCACCTTATCTGAGTCCACGCGCCCCTTGATCTCCATCTCCTCTGTGGCAAGCATCTTGGACAGATCTGCTATGCCAGCCAGCGCCTCACACTTCATCTTGAATGACACGTCCACAAGACCTGTGAACCTGCCTTGCCAGACGTGTGTACCAACTGGCACCAACGTGCCCAGCTTAGCAGGCATTTGCACCAGAGGTGCTAGGCCTTCGATAGCCGAAGGCATGTCAATCGGAGCATTGGAGGGCCTGTTTGGGCTGTATGTGGATGCAGTTCGGGGCAAGGTAGGGGAGTACTCCATTTCGTCTGCAAGTGCAGGCCCCTCTGCCACCCCTGAAGAATCTGCCACAGTGTTGTCAGTGCCTCCAAACACTGTCCTATTGGCTGTTGTGCTGGGCACTGCCTTGTCGTTTCCCTCCCATTCTCCGATAGCCCAGTCTGGCAATGACTGGTCCTCTGGGCCAGCAGTTACTGAGGGGCTTCTGGGAAGATGGGCAATGACTGAGGGGATAGCAGCTGGGTGGAAAGGATCAACCACATGGGCTTCACCCCCAGGCGAGCCCGTAGATTCATTCATGTTAGCGTCTTCAGCATGCCAGGGCGTCAAAGGTGGGCTTGGGGGCACACTGACTTGACAATTGTCCAGCCCTGTTTCAGAGGTAAAATTCTCCTCAATGGGAACACATCGCAAGGAGTTGCGAGTGTGCATCTCTTCCACAAGATCACTTGTGTGCACATCTGGTCTGCTGGATGCTGTGTGCTGATGTTGCAGAGCAACCTGTGCCAACACAAAACTTTAGTATCTCTATTGTGAACACCAACTAGTGGAGTCGATACATCAATACCATTCAACGTTAACAGCATAAAACAAGAATGTTCTTGTTGTTGATCGTGCTGCGCAGAAGTATTCAGACCCATCCCACTGTGGATTACTTGGCAATCAACACATTTATAGGCTTGAGATGCTATGTGCCTACTTGAAGATCACTCCCCAACACAGGCATTGTTGGCTGTGAACTGTGCCCATTGGCGAGCTGCCTCCATTTCATCACAGCTGCAGTTGCAAATCCTGCTGCCGTTTCCCCATCCAGAAGAGCAGATTTCAGACATTCCTGTGCCTTTTGGGAACGCCTGCAGCCAAGACAGTCAAAATCCACAATAGGAACTACCAACCAATTCCAGAGGTGCCACTGGGCTGAAACTCAAGGTGCAAGCAACGTCCACCAGCAGGGGGCAGGTGTGTCACCTGACATGCCCACTGTTATTGGTGCCAAGTGAATTCGTGCGCCCTATGAAAACATGCCTGATACACCCCACGGCTGAAACTGTACAGCAAGGCAACTGCCCTTCTACCTATCCACAGGTTATGATTGGCCATCCCTTAGGATGCACACAGCAATGCCACACAAAGCATGCCAGTCACAGCATCCTATTTTGGTGCGGGTACTTCTTCCTGTGTGTACATCCTTGCCTACCATTTGTTGAGTTCACTGGAAGTGAGCTCATTAGGACCCATGCGCACCAACACATCCGGAGCAATCTTCCCCATCAGCACTTGTGCCCGAAGGTCAGGGTTATTCGAGTCTGCGAGGTTGAAGTGAAGACTGCGGAACCTTCGCATGTACTCCTTGCCAACGCCACCGAACTGCTTGTACAACTCTGATTCCACTGCTTTGGCAACATCATGCGGTTCAAGGAACTCTGTGGGAGCGGCCTGGCCCGACAACTCCCCCACATTAACCAAGAGGGCCTGTGCAAGTTGGCCAGAAATCATTTTACGAAGGTCCTGCTGAGATGGCGGTGATTGTGGGCAAGGGGCAGAATGGGCTTGTCCTGGTAGCAGCCAACACAACAACTGCGACAAGTTCAGCCTGGCAAAGTCCAAATCCCAAGAGCGTCCAATTTAGCCCGACAACTCATGCAGCGCACACAAGAGTTCAAAACCGGCCCCTTCGCGCGCGAAGGCAGGGCACCCCAAAGCGGCGCAGCCAGTCGCTTGTCCAAAATGCGATAGCACGCTCCCAACGCATCCACTCCCACTGCGCGCCTTCCATTTGCACCGCGAGTCTGACGATCAGAAGGAGCCCATGCGGTGGGTTCGCCCACAAATGGCACCAAAATTTAACCCAGCCCACCGCGAGCACCCACTGACCTTCCACACCACCCCGCGCGCCACCCCGCCTCCCAACCAGCGACACCAGCAAGCTCCCGCCGAAATCCTCCTTCGCCGCCTCCCGAGCCTGCTCCTCCGCCTTCCCCGCGCCTCCGGCCCCCCCACCCCACCCCTTGGCCCCCTCCTCCGCCGGCCTCAACGCGGCCTCCCTCCTCGCCCTCTTGGCCTCCTTCCATCCGAAATCGCTCGCGTTCACTGCCTGCTGCTGCCCACAGCGCGCTCTCTTTCCCATGCCCCCGTCCCCTCCCGCCGCGAACGTCCCCAGATATGCGTCCGTGGCTCCAATCCCCCCCCCGCCGTCCGTTGGCCTGCGGGTCGTCGCCAGCGCCAGGTAGCCGTCGGGGACGTCACCATGTCCTAGCCCCTCCCCCGGCAGACGCACGTCCACCACGGCGAGCTGCCGCGCGCCCACGAGCTCCCCCAGATCCGCATCCTCCTCCTCCCGAGTTCCGACGTAGGCAATTCTGACCGCGCGATCACATGCGGCCATCCGCTGCAGCCGGGCCTCGTGCCAAAGGCCGTCGCCGGGCCACAGCACGAAGGCCTGTCGACTGCGCAGGTCCAAGGCCATGTCCGATTCCGCCAAAATGTGGTACACCTTGCGCCATCCGGCGCCATCCCTGCCCTGTGCTGGCGTGCAGCCCTCTGTCGCGCTGCAGAACCGCCGCGGCGGCGAGACGTTGCGTCTGGGACATCCGGAGGCCATCGCGGCGTTGCAGAGGAAGGGGAGAGGAGCGGGCGCTGTGCGCGGCGAAGCCGCCGGGCGGCGTCCTCCGGCGCAAGCGTCGATGGCGCTCGCGGGGGCGGTGCGAGAGGGCATGTCCCGCCTGTGTCCAGGAGGGTGGGACATGGAGCTTAAGGTCCGCAGAAAGTCAAATCCTGTGAACGATTCTTTGCTGGTGTCGCTGGGGCTTGGGCGAAGTACCGAATTCTCGTGTCATTCTTTCCTACATGAAAACTTACAGGGACAAGGCGAGGAATTATTGTATAGCTGTGTGGGGGCATCACCACATACCATAGTATGTTACAGCCCCTCCACATTGTAACATAGCGTTTGGTCTTTCATGCAAAGCAATAATAAAGACCTAACGGCACCAGGAAACTTGGAACAGCCCCAGCCGCAACACGAGGATCTCTAGACTGCTCGTGGTGTCTAGCGGCCCCAGATGCATGATATGCTATTGCGGAAAACAGGAATATGAGGCCATTCGAACTGAACGGAGTTGCCATTCCGGTTGTGGTTATGATGGAGAGCCCCCAAGAGAACGGTTTATCAAACACAAGTGGTATGCGAATCATCACGCTGAAATTTCAAAATACGGAACTTCCATATCGGAAGGGTTGAATATACTATGATAATGCCCGGCATTTAATGTGCCAACTTGACATTGAGAATCCGGTGACTTGCTCACTTACAAGATTTTGCGATACTACACTATTTCTTATGACAACGCCAAACTACTCAAGAGATTGTTCTTTTTCCAACATGTTTGGGGCAACAATTAATGTAGAAATATTACATTATAGACAAAGCCCCATTAGTGGCGCTCAGTTGGCACCTTGTGAAGCCCAGTACCAGTGGCATGTAGTGTGACGTGGCTGCTTGGGGTTTAGGCTTATCTGACATTTCTGGAGTAGGAGTTACGTAATTGGGGAAATCACCTTTTAGGGACGTTATTTAGAGCTTCTTGGTTCCAACGCGCCTTTCAACGCCCAATTCCGTTAAGAATTGACGAAGATATGGCCTCCTGAAGTTGTAGTACTGAGGGCCGGGGGGTCGGGTGTTAGATGCTTGGAATTAGAGGACAATGGGTCGATCGTAGGTGAACGGTGGACGGTGACGATGTGCCTGGATGCGCACTTTACTTGTCTTGTCTTGATGTGACAGTGATGGACCCGCGATCGGGCATCGCGCATGCAGGGAATTCGTGTAAGCCGTTCTTGGCCCACTGCCTGGTCTCTCCGCGACCAGCGAGCCACCGACTGGCTGCGCCACCACCCGCCGCATACAGCAGGCCCCGGGGGACGATCCCCATCGTTCGGGCCCACCGCGCATCCAAGGGAACGAGCGCCCCGCTTCAGCCCACCGAAATCGGTGGAGAGGGCTGGCTGACCTCCAACAGCCAAGCCACAGGGTGTGGCGACCCCACGAGCTTCGGAAACTAGCGGCGCCCTTCAGGGCCGCAACATGTAGCCTAAACTCGGCTTAGGATGACTGGGAGTGTCAGTGACACCACCTCCCCACCACAAAAATGATGTCACAAGGACCCAGGATGCTCTTAGGGACCACAGGGCCTGTCAACGTAGCTACATAGGCTCAAAGTAGGTCAGAAGCACCATCCACCATAATGGGCAATGTGAAAGCATGCAAAAGACCTTAGGGAGCTCATACTAGAAGAGTGGCATGCCAATTTGGAGAGGGATAATGGGTTGTTGAGGTGGTGAAACGGCTGGATGAGGATTTAAACAAGGCGCTATAACTATCGCCATTCCAAAGCCTATTTTGTGAGATATTGCAACTTGACTTCGAAACAATGGCACAACAAGGTATACAAGCGGCTTAGAATGAAGCAGCTGTTAAGATCGAAAAGGCAAAGTTTTGTAAAGTGAAAAATAACTCTGTTTTGATACAAGCACATGACCTGTTGTAGCTGGAAATCTTGAAGGAATAAGGGGGAACTACTGAAGACTTCTACCTCAATAACCGGCCTAGAACATTGGTAGAACTAAAAGAAAAGAGCCCTACACTATGGGCTCTGAACAATCAAAACAAGCCCTATCAAAGCTACCCCCTAGCCCATCTCCAAAGCCTGAGACTTTCCCATCTCGGATGAAAGCAATGGTGCAATTTTGAATATGGGAGCATGAGTTGATAGCTCTTAAGGCCATAAGAAGGTTTTGTAGGGAGGTCAGAGCCTGTCTAGTTAGTGATCAGAGGCCAGCAATCATTAAGATCAAGCCCAAACTTTTTGCAATTCTGACCGAGGTGGGGAACTCATTTAACCATAGAATAGATACGTACGAAGTAGGATAGGGAGCCAGACCATTGCCCGTGGGTCGCTATCAAAGTTTCAAATGGCCGGCCATTCTGAAAAGCTCACTAAAGGTTGAAAAGCCACGTGTGTGCAGGTTGGCCAAGAGTGTGGTAATGCACCTTGCATGGCTAAACTTTAGAATGGAAGTAGTACAAGCATATAGAAGCATTCGTCATAGAGTTCATGGGAAGGGTCATTGCTTTTCTTTGCATTATAATAGCGCAATGATAGCACCATCACGCTCATTCTTTTGGCGATAAACTAATGTTGAAATACAATATTAGAAAGACAATATTTTGGAAGAGTGAGAGCCGTTCGAAGGTACTCTGATACCAATGGCATTTTCGAGAGCAAGGCTGGCCATTATCGACAAATGCCTCCCATGGCTTGAGCATGCTATTGCAGTCTACACGAGTGCAGAGTTTAGAGTGCATGTAGCAAAGTGACATGCACTTGAGGCTCTCCAAGAGATTTACAATATTTTAGGGGTGGAACCAAATACCGATTTCGAACAGTTCTGGCTTGAGGAGAAGATTCACAACAATATCATCAACACAATCCTTGAGGCAATGATGAAAAAAGAGGACGCCTTCAAGGGCTTCCGCCCAAATGAGAAGTATTGCAAGATGGTGGCAAGGAGGGAAAGTCTAGGTTTTGGGGATGGATTCATGGGATGGCTTGGAATGTGTGAGGAACCGAGCCTAACAATAGATTAGTAATTGATGTTGCTAGACACTGATGCCTTAGAAAGTCTTGCTAGAATGTTCTAGATTTTTATGCCCAAATGAAGGATGGCCAAGGGCATTTCAAGTGTTTGAACTATCAATTAGTAGCTTACAGAAGTATTTGAGAAAACATTCAAACAAAATAAATATTGGTTACAAAATGGATACTGCATATTCTTGCAAGGTTTTGCCCAATACTGACCATTTGTGGTGATCTTATGGCCAATTCTGTGAGAATTAAGAAATATGCATTTTGTCACCAAACCGTTTATTTGCATAGAATCATGGTTTCTTACAAATAATCAGCTATTGATAATTCAATGAGTTTTGGTGTAGTGATTGGACATTGTACTATGCTTTGACAAGTAATTGGATGAATTAAATGAGCCAGATGAGTTCATCTGAGATTAAAAATATGTCAATCATGATCGCCACGTTCATCTTGTTAAATAGGTTAGTTTGCGGTATAATGAGTTTATCAGAACAATTTATATCATTTACCCCCTTTTTGGCCATTTGGGGCATTATTCCTTAGTGGAATCGGTGTGATTATGAACACTATAGTCTATTATAATGTGGTGCACGGTCATGGGCGGATGGGAACCGCTAAGAAGTGGTGGAGTATACTCCAAGGGATTTTGGGGTTGATCCGGCAGTACGGGCACCTGTCAGATACCTGCATTATATTGGATTATAGGTGCAAGCGTCCCTACGGCCATGGCACCTTGGAGGGACGTGGTATTGCTTAGGGAAGCTGCCTGGCATTAGTAGAGGCATGCTAAGGGGCCAAAGGAC
>CAJHUC010002661.1:0-18912 GCA_905146915.1 Ostreobium quekettii | reverse complement strand
GGCTGAGCCACGCTGGCAATCAACCCGATCCGCAGATTCGGAAATCAGTATTTACTGCCTGTCATCCGCTGATTCGGCACACACGTCCGCTGCCATCCGCTAAATTAGCGGATGGGGTGCGCGGCTTCCGGTCCGCTGGAAAATATCCGTTAACGCCCAAGCGGAATCCGCAGAGTCCGCTGACTGGCACCAGCCGTCCGCTGCCATCCGTGCCACGTCAGCAAGAGAGAGAGCGGGGTCCGCTAAATTAACGGATATTTAACGGACGGCACCCTCGTCCGTTATTAACGGATCTGGGTGGCCACCTCTAATCTACAGTTCCCACCACTTATTCTCACTCCAAAACATGCTGCAATGCTCTCCCATTTGATTGGTTGGCTCACAATCACCACCAAGAGAGACCAAAATATCGTTTGGATATAGAGTAACCTCCAAAGCATCTAGTGCTCTTGACCTACTCTTGATCTTCCAAAGTCTCTCGTTGCCTCTTGGTCTTCAAGGGCTCTTCAGTGCAGCAGCCCACTGCTTGTTGACTCGAGTTTCTAGCCACTTAATCTTGCTTCACTTTTGATGCAGCTCAACTCCTTCAACGTACTTCACAACCCCTTTTGACGACTTCCTGCCTCTCTTTTAGGCCTCTCAAAACTTTATCACAAAGGCGTTGTCTCTGGCACATATTCCCACATTGCGCCGCCTCACAGAAATGCTCCTTGGATTGTCCAACGGTTACTAACTCGTCAACAACGTTGACACAATATTGGCAACACTCACATAGACAGCACTGCCAAAAGCTTCACTCTTCCGATTTCCAACACTCGCCAAAATGCCTCAACGGCATTTGCTAAGCTTTTTTCAGGCTCACAGCTGCTTTGCACACTCACACAAAGTGTAGAACGACCGTCGACATGCAGCACAAACAAGCGCTCAGCACCCAAGGTGCAGTGCTGCCCATCACATAGAATTCTGTGTAGGGCATGGCCTTTGGTACGAGAACACAGCCCTTGACGGGTTCTAAAAGTTGAGCGCACGGTGCACAGCGACCTGGACGGTTTTGGGCTTCAGCCATGTGGGTCAAGATCCTAGTTCAATGGTCAACGGTTTTGTTACAAGCGCCCAATATCAACCAGTTCATTGTCCAATGGCAAGGGTCTGTGCTGCGACCAAATGGGGGCACAACCTTTCTCAAATACCCTATGCCCACTCCCCAAATCTTCACACTGTTCTTGGGGAATATCCTATTTTACAACTTTATTATGAAATACCACCGCTCCATCAAAAACATTGGATGTATCTTCTATTGGAAAATACAATTGCGAAGCAATATAATTTCTTGCCTCCTTTCCACTAAGCACGCCGCCAAATTGCATTTAAAATCATTGCTAATGGCTAAAAATTATTTGCCACTGTGTGGGACTTCAAATGAGCTCAACCACACAATTAAATGACCATTTTCAAACAAACCAAAATCCAATCAATTTAACACATTATTGTGTCCAGCCAACACTAATTATTATTTCATCATTATCTGCACACACTTAGTATAAACTTGCATCATCCCCTATCTTAATAGCTCAAATTCCTTACAAAATTCCTTCAATCTATTTTTATATTCATCCCAATTGCCAAACTTAAAAATTGATTCAGCCATTACCTTACCTTGGCTGAATTTTGCAGTTGCTAATTAAGCACCATCCCAATCGATTTAAATGGCACACTTTTGCTTTAAAATGCATCCAAATACATCATATGAATATAGAAACACTTATTTCTATTATTTTAAGTGTGACATGGCTGCTTGGGGTAAGGCAGTTATTGACGTTTTCTGGAGTGGGAATGACGTAATCTGGGATTGACCTTTTGGGGACGTTATTTAGAGCTTCCTGGTTCCAACGAGCTTTTAAACGCCCGAATCCGTTAAGAATTGACGAAGATATGGCCTCCTGAAGTCGTAGTACTTGGGGCCAGGGGGTCGGGTGTTAGATGCTTGGAATTAGAGGACATTAGGTCGATCGTAAGTGAACGGTGGATGGTGACTTGGTGCCTGGACGCGCACATTGTCTTGTCTTATCATGATGTGACCGCGATGGACCCGCGATCATCATCGCATGCGAGCATGCGGCGCGCCACAAGATGCCGTGGAATCCATGTGTTCTAGCTCATCGCTCACACCAGCCGGTTACCCCATTCGCCGCGCCACCACCCGTCGCGATACAAAGAGGCCCCGGGGGATGATCCCCATCGTTCTGGGCCCACCGCGCATCCGAGGGAACGAGCGCCCCGCTTCCGCCCACCGAAATCGGTGGAGAGGGCTGGCTGACCTCCAACAGCCAAGCCGCAGGGCGTGGCGACCCCACGAGCTTCGCAAACCAGCGGCGCCCTTCAGGGCCGCAACAAATTGGTTTCGGAGCTGACAACCCGGAGCCAGAAGCTGAGCGACGGGCGCAGCATTCGAAGAGTGACCCGCAGCCTCCAAGGCTGCGATTTGAGACGCCTCCAGCACCCGCAACGGCGGCCAGCCACAACCAACGGCTGAATCGCCGTGCTGTGAGCTGCGGTGTGCATTGAAGAGCCAAGGAAGAGCATTACCATTGGGCGATTGAGTTTGGCGTGGGCAGAAGGTGGGCGATCGCCGAATCAGCGCATCTCAAGCAGTTGCATTGCGGATTCAGCGCTGGAATTCGAGCTACGCCAAGCGCTCTACCCGCGGCCGAATTCGTGAGGACCAGCACCCATCAGTTGGAAGATTCAGACAACCTCAGTGCCACCCGCTGTAGAATAGGGGTGAAGGTCCCGCTCAAGAGGCAGGGGATATTTGCTGCTTCACCTTATTTTGCAGGTACCGCAGGCGGGTCACCACCTGACCGCTCTGCACCAAGATTGGGGGCCTTATTAGGGGAAGGGGGAGGAGATTGAGCACGGCAATAGGCAGGCCCTATTGGGTCCAGAGTGCTACCTCCTAGAGGAGGCATCTCCCCTGGAACCGGTCAGAGGGTGAGGCCATTGCCCACCTGAGGTAGACAGGCCAGTCACCCCTTTGGAACCTTGGGTGGCTGAGTCTTAAAATATTAGACAGGCTGGGGGTGCCATAGGCCAACCCAGACCTCTTACAGTGGTCTCGTCCCAGGCAAGGGACACCTTCTTAGGTTGTTCGGCTGAAGCTGGGACTAAGTTTTCATTAGTAGCCACAGACGCACCCTTTGGAAAGTTACCAGGTGGACCGAGAGGTCACCCTGCAGAGTACTGGGGGTAACTGTGTGTGAAAGTGATTACTGAAAACCAGTAGAAGCAGGATAACTTAAGTTGGGAGGTAAAGGCTACTTGGCTACTTGGGGATAGGATTCAGTGGATTTTCAGTAGCCAGAGATCAGGTCTACGCCGATTGACTTCGTTTCAGTACAGTTGATCGTCGGATCAGTGTCGTGGGTGGGATCATGGCGGATCGTGATTTGATGGAGCTGAACGGCCAGGATGGTGTGGAGGAAATTGACGGGACAGTGGAGACAGTCGCTGGAGCTGGACGTGTGGGAGTTATTGCTGCGTCATACGAGGCGTGGCAATAGAGGATTTTGATTGCCGGGACAGAGCCGGGGGCAGTGGTTTTGGGAAACCCAGAGGGTGCCCTGGTCTCCAGGACCGAAGCTGCATAGGGGATGCAGAATCTGGAGCAACGAGCTGCACAGGCAATAGCAGGGACTGCCGCTCAGACAGCACATACCATGAATGTGCTGGCTGATCAGACGGCATCAGCAGTGCAGCAGACTGCCCAGACATCTCATAGGGCAGTTTCGCATTTGGAGGGTCAGACCAGGGAGGCATTTGGGCGGACTGAGACTGCTATGTCGTCAATGCATAGAAATGTCTCCAGCAATGCGGAGCGCCTTTCAGAGCTGGAGAATGCATTGGCACATGAGAGGCAGAGGAATTTGGATGCTGAACAGTGGCTGAAGAGGGAACAGGATGCGACTGTGGAGCGGCTTACTAGGCAGCTCCATGACGCTCTATCCAGGATCGATCAGCTGTCCGCGGACCTGGCTATAGAGCGGTCGCAAAAGGATTCTCAGCCCCATCAGCAGACTGTGCCTAGACCCCCAGAACCACCAGCAACAACTACATACAGCCGACCACCACATTTGCAGCAGGAGCTGGAAATTGTTGCTGATGCTGGCGATCAGACAATGCCCCCTGCACAGGCCAGCCATGCTGACCGTCCAGGACGACAGAGGTCCAGATCACACAGATCGCGGCATGCACGTTCACCTAGTTCTGACACGACATCATCGAGCGAGTCATCGGGGAGGCGCACTCGCAAGGGGGCTGGAATTTTGACGTCCAAATAAAACCAAAGGACCCTCCAACATTTTCGGGCAGGACATCTGAAGACCCGGAGGTGTGGTTGGGACAGGTGTCGAATTTCTTTCGTCTGGTTGGAGGATCGCCTGGGAAGCAAGTTGCATATGCTTCCACTCTGCTCCAGGGAACTGCACAGACCTGGTGGCAGAGAAAGCTAAAGGCATGGGAGGACCCCAAGGACATGCAGACCTTCGGAGAGCAGCTAATCAGCCAGTTTCAAAACACCAACAAGGCTGATTCTGCAATGGCTGCATTGATGAACATCAAGCAGAGGAAAGAGGAGTCCACGCATGATTTCATCTGTAGGTTCGAGGCTGAGTTGGATAAGGTGGACACCTACGATGAATCATGGGTGTTGAAGATGTTCATCTGGGGCCTTCCTCAGGACCAAACAGTACTTGTCTCACAGGGAAAGCCTAAGAGGCTGAGCCAGGCTTTCCAGCTGGCCAGGAACGCTGCATTGGCTGCCCAGATATCGAGGCGCCCAGGATCAAGTGGACGTGCGGAGGGCAGCAGTGGATAGAAGGGCCATGGACGAGGCCAAAGCAGACAGCCAGGACAGCACGGTGGACAAGGATTGACACCAGCTCCTAATGTTGTATACTACCAGACTCAAAATAAAAATGTGCAACAAGGGGGTAATCGCGGAAGGGGGCAGGCTGTGAAGCCACCCGTCCCTCCACAGGCTCCAGTTGTGGTACGCCAGCCTATACCACAGCAGCCTGGCGGACCTGGACAGAGGGGATAGGGCAGAGGCAATCAGAGGAAGCCCCGGGTAGCAGCTGTAGCTGCCCATGACGATCAGGGGATGGCTGGTCAGCAGGACCAGGTGGCTGCACAGCATGCAGCCGGGCATGGAACCGATGCTTCTCTACATCAGGGGCAGGGAAACTGATTGGCCCCCACTCTGGCCAGTCAGGAGATCATCGGGGGCGACAGGGGCAGATTATCCAGAGGATCTGCACCCTAAAAAATTCAAAACTCAGCATCGCTCAGAGAAGACGTTAGAGGAGGAAGTGGCAGTGGAGAAAGCGGCTGGAAAGACGTCGGTACCGACGCGCACAACGAGCTGAGCAGAAAAAGGTTTCGGTTGATGGCACCAGGGAGACAACTTTAATGTCTCAAGCCCAGCAGGGAGAGACCCCTACGGTGTCAGTTCAGAGGCTGGAAACCGCTCCAGGTGCTGATGCTGTGGGACAGCCAGCCCCAGGCACTGGAGTACAGGACCACGTGCTGCTGGTGGTGAATGCCGTGGTGAATGGGACAAGTGTCCCTGCGTTGATTGACAGTAGAGCGAGCAGGTCTTTCATCAGTGACCGGCTTCACTGCCAACCAGCTTTACAGTTTGTGGGAGCATATTCTGCCTTGGAGTTGGCAAACGGGGAAACCATAGTTTCCACCAGAATAGCCCCACGAGTGTTGGTATGTATCGGGAGTGTACCCTGTCGACTATCATTGACTGCAGTACCGATGATGGAAGGGGTTCAGCTGATTTTGGGCAAAGATTGGCTGGATATCATAAACCCACTGGTGGATTGGCGGTCAAACATGGTGTACCTTAGAAACGGCTCACTGCTGGAGCCTATCAAGGGTATCCGTGAAACATCTGGTAAGCATTGCTAGATTGTCAACAAGGGATTGAACGGTCTCCAGCACTATTTTAGAGACCTCAAGAGGGAATCAGAGACTCCTACTGCAGACTTGGGGAGCAAGTTGGCTGCATTCTGTTCGCCAAAATTTTGGGAATATGATTCTTCGGCGAAGCAGTGGGCCACTCAGCCGCCCGTGCTAAGTAATGTATCATCGCCAGGGATGGCTGATGTTCCCCAGGGGGGGAGTACAGCCCCACAAAATTTTTCTCCAGAGGAAGCTCACAGACCTCAAGGTTCCCCAAGGTGCAGGACTACAAGGGCAAAGAAAGTGGCTGGGCGATGTGTGAGGCAGTCTGTCAGGAAAAAGTTGGATTTCATATCGATGAGACAGGCAGCCAAGAGGGCAAACAAAACCGACCAGCCCATGTACTTGTGCGTTCTAAGGGCCACAGAATTTCCCAAATCAAGCAGCAAAAGGCCAAAGTCCAAGGCTGGTGCAGCCAGAGGCATGACGGAGGGCGAAAGGCGGAGATTGTTGAAGGAAACAGGCCCAGTGACGGAAGAGGTACCGATTGAGGAGGTTATTGAGAAAAAGGTTAGTGAGGCAGATGAGGCTGTCCGGGAACAACTGCAGCAGACACTTGAGGAGTTCAAGGAAGTGTTCCCAGACAAGCTGCCTTACGGTCCACCACCCAAGAGGATAGTCGATCACGAGATTGATACGCTGCCAGGAGAGGCACCGCCGCACAAAAGCCTATACAGGCTGAGTACGGCTGAGTTGGATGAACTACGGCGGCAGATCGACACATTGCTGGAACAGGGGTGGATCAGACCAAGCTCCAGCCCATATGGTGCACCCATCCTATTTATACCAAAAAAGGATGGCAAGTGGAGGATGTGCATTGATTACAGGGCTTTAAACAAAATAACCGTTAAAAATCGGTACCCACTGCCAAAGGTGGAAGAATTGTTGGATCGACTGCACGGGGCTAAATACTTCACAAAGATTGACCTCTCCTCAGGTTACCATCAGATCCGAGTGAGAGAGTCCGATGTACACAAGACAGCCTTTGTGAGTCGATATGGCAGTTTTGAATATCTTGTCATGCCATTCGGGTTGTGCAACGCACCAGCTACCTTCTAGAGGATAATGAACACAATTTTGAGGGAAGGCTTGGACCAGTTTGTGCTAGTGTTCCTGGATGACATATTGATCTACAGCCGGACAAAGGAGGAACACATACAGCACATCAGGGAAGTTCTGAACCGCCTACGGTCGGAGAAGTTGTTTGGAAGATTGAAGAAATGCGACTTCTTCAGAACTGAGGTGGAATACTTGGGCTTTGATATGGGGGCTGAGGGGATCAAGCCTTCATTGTCAAAGGTCCAAGCGATTTTGAATTGGCCAACACCAGAGAATGTTACTGACGTCCGTTCATTTCTGGGGCTGTGCAGTTTTTATCGCAAGTTCATACGGTGGTTCAGCGAGCTGGCAACCCCCATGACGGACTTGACGAAGAAGGACAGGGCCTTCATTTGGAATGATGAAGCAAAAAAATCATTTAATCGCTTGAAGACAGCCATGGTGACTGCACCAGTTCTGTAGTTACCGGATTTCGACCGGGAGTTTGTGGTTACCACAGATGCATCAGGCGTTTCAGTGGGTGGTATACTACAGCAGGACTTTGACAACGGGCTGCAACCCGTTTGCTATGAGAGTAGAAAGCTCAACCCGGCCGAGACCCGGTACAGTGCATATGAACAAGAATTACTGGGCATCGCTTGGGCTGTTGGGAAATGGCGGCACTATTTGGCCAGCCACCACTTTGTCATCCAGACAGATCATGATTCTTTGAAAAACCTGCCCAACCAACCTGCAGTGAACAGGAGGGTGTGGAAATGGGTGCAGGTTTTGCAGGGCTACGACTGCGACATTGTCCACATACCAGGAAAGGACAACCTTGCAGATTTTCTGACACGCAGGAGTATTCAGGAGTTGAGATGCATGGCAGATGTGCGCGCAGAAGAGGAGTCATTGGTCCAGCGTCTTCGTCTTCATGAGGGTGACAGCGGGGAAAACGATATTCAAAAGAAACTGGACGAAATATTTAAAAAGTCCAGTCCTGAGGGTGCAGTGGTGGCTGCAAGTAGGGAACAAAATTCTTTACATTCTTTATTGGTGACCAGCACCAGGATTACTCTGGAGGAAGACTTGAGGGGCTCTATAAAAGAGGGCTACAAGCAAGACAACAGATGGGCAGAAGTTTTGAACCAGTTGGAATCTGCCCAAGGACGAGTCACCAGGATCGGGAATCGTGATTATCGATTGAACCATGGATTCATTGAAATCAAGTTGAAGGACAACACCAAGGACCGGCAACCTTGGAGATTGGTGGTACCAGATGTGGAGGACGCCCGCAAGAAGATTATGGCAGAGATACATACAGTACCATATGCGGGACATCTTGGTTACCACAAGACACTCAAGAAACTACAGCAGAATTTCTACTGGCCAGACCACACAGTGGAAGTACGAGACTTTGTGTTATGTTGTGAAGTCTGCCAGTCAGAGAAGAGTGTCCACAAGTTGCCAGCCGGACTTCTTCAGCCGTTGCAACTTCCAAAAGAAAAATGGAGTGATGTCAGCCTCGACTTCATCATGGGTCTACCGGTCAGCGAAAGGAAAAACGATGGGATCCTCACGGTTGTAGACCGAGCTACTAAGATGGTACACTTGGTACCAGTCCAGCAGACCATTACTACTGCTGAGACTGTTCGAGTCTACTGGGAACAGATTGGACGACTTCACGGGATCCCCAGATCGATCGTTAGTGACCGAGATCCACGATTTGTGTCGAAGTTCTGGCAGGAATTCTGGAAGATTTTGGGCAGCAAGCTGAGGATGTCCAGCGCTCACCACCCCCAGACAGATGGACAAACAGAGGCAGCCAATAGGGTGGTGGAGCAAGTCCTCAGGTGTACGATCCATGGCAGTCAGGAAGTCACTCACTGGGAGAAATACTTGCCCATGGTGGAGTTCGTGATCAACAGCAGCGCATCGCCATCCACGGGTTACACGCCTTTCTTTCTAAACTACGGCTTTGAGCCAGTGACCCCGTTGGACCTGATCAAGGACGTGGACCAGACCAATATTGAGGGTGTCAATGTCTTTGTTAACAGGATAAAGAAGACATTCAGAATGGCGATGCAGTCAGTTCATCAGGCCCAGCAGAGGCAGAAGCGTCAGGCCGATCAACGGCGCAGAGAACAAAGGTTTCACAGTGGGGAACAGGTGCTACTCAGTACAGAGCATTTGCAGCTGAAGAATGCACCTGTTCGCAAACTGAAGCGGAGATTCGTGGGACATTTGCTGTGGTCCGTCAGGTGGGATTAGTGGCCTACGAATTGAAGCTACCAGCAGGGTGGAGGATTCATAATGTCTTTCACACCAGTTTGCTTAGACCATTCAGATCGTCCAAATGGTCAACCCCACAGGATTCAGAGGATGCCGAGATCGAGCCAGAAGCTGATGAACCATACGAAGTTGAGAAGCTGCTGTGATGGAGATGGGCAGGATCCAGTGGCAGGAGGCACAAGGAGTTTTTAGTGTTATGGACAGGGTGGAGTATCGACGATGCCTCCTGGATACCGGCAGGAAATTTCACCTACGCCAGAGAGCTCCAGAAGATGATCAAGAGGGACAAGCCCGAGGAAGACATTAGTATGGGATAGTGTGCTTTCGGGGGCGAAAGCTACCCCAAGGGGGGAGTAATGTGACGTGGCTGCTTGGGGTAAGGCAGTTATTGACGTTTTCTGGAGTGGGAATGACGTAATCTGGGATTGACCTTTTGGGGACGTTATTTAGAGCTTCCTGGTTCCAACGAGCTTTTAAACGCCCGAATCCGTTAAGAATTGACGAAGATATGGCCTCCTGAAGTCGTAGTACTTGGGGCCAGGGGGTCGGGTGTTAGATGCTTGGAATTAGAGGACATTAGGTCGATCGTAAGTGAACGGTGGACAGTGACTTCGTGCCTGGACGCGCACATTGTCTTGTCTTATCATGATGTGACCGCGATGGACCCGCGATCGGGCATCGCGCATGCGATATGCGCGCGCGCATGCTGTGAATCCATGTAACCGTTCTGGCCCACTGTCTAGTCTCTCCATGACCAGCGAGCCACCGACTGGCTGCGCCACCACCCGCCGTATACAGCAGGCCCCGGGGGATGATCCCCATCGTTCTGGGCCCACCGCGCATCCGAGGGAATGAGCGCCCCGCTTCCGCCCACCGAAATCGGTGGAGAGGGCTGGCTGACCTCCAACAGCCAAGCCGCAGGGCGTGGCGACCCCACGAGCTTCGGAAACCAGCGGCGCCCTTCAGGGCCGCAACATTAAGGCTCAAAACCTCCTATTTGACTGACTAATTCCCAAGGAACTAACTTCCATTTTGAAGTTTTGGCCTCTATTGATTAATAGCCAGTCTAATCACTTCCATTCGCTTCTAATAATTGCCCCAATATCTCACTTACAACTCACCATCTCCCAATTATCAGACTCCCTTTCCTCTCCTTTGTTCTCAACAGCTTCCATTTTGATTTTGCCAATGGAGATGTATTCACCTTCATCTTCCTCCACGTCGGACTCGGTGGCCTCCCCCTTATCATTCCTTGCATCGCTCTCTGCGCTCTGCACCTCATCTGCCTCTTGCACCTCCTGCGTGCCCTCACCCACTCGCTCCGGCCCCGCAGCCTCCCCTCGCCATTCAAGGTTGTGCGCAGTGTCAAAGAGCCCTGCCTGAACCATATGATGGAGCTCGATGCCATGGTCACCCCATCCCCATTCCCTCCTTGCCTCCCAGTCCATGCACTCAAAGCTAGTGTTGAGCATGGCCCCCATGATAATTCCCTTTCCTGCCATGTATTCACAAAGGCGGCAGCGCTCGTCGTGCGTGCATGCCCGGCACCCCTTGGTGCCATAGTCATTTCTATCCCCAAGCTGCCTTCACCACCATGCACCCTCCTCCCATGCCATCAAGGCATGGGCCTCCAACTCCAAACGGCCCCACTTTATCTGGGCCATTACCCAATTACGGTAGTGGGGTGTGAGGTCCTCGTTGGCTCCCAAGGCGGGGCCCCAGTTGGGACCACATTGCGCATAGGAAGCACGTGGGTCCACCAGAGGTGGGCCGTCCCGGACGGGGACGGGGACGGGAACGGGGACGGACCGGAGTCCGTCCCCGTCCTTGGGTCGGCAGGCCCAAGAACGGCCAAGGACGGATCCGTCCTTGGGCTGGAACGGACTGGGACGGATTTGGAACGGTGTGCAGCCGTCCCAATTCCGTTCCAGGGTAGTACGGCCCACCTAGGAGTCCGTTCCTGTACTGCCCAAGGCCTGTTCAGAGTCCATTCTAGACCGGTCCAGACTCCGTTCCAGGCCATTCCGAAGGCCGTCCTAGGCCGCCCTAGAACCCGTTCTGGAGGCCATTTCATAGTACATACCAATATCAAATTCACGCGTGGACCAATAAGAATGCACCAATCAGATTTGACGCGTGGGCCGCGCACCCCACGGTCTACAAATGTGATGCCCCTGCCCCCCTGCAGCGCAATTTGCGCTTGTTCCAATGGGTGGCAAGACCAAGCAGATGCAGTGGCGGCGTGTAGAATCCCTCATGATAATGGCGACTAGATCGAGGCACAATGGCGGCAGCCGGCAATGTATTACAATGGTGGTGGGCCCCCTGGTCCAGACAAGGTCGAGTGCACCGGCGAACTGAGATAAATGGCCTATGGGGTGCCCACTTTTATAGGTGGCGCGCTCCCCCTCTCGTCATGACACCCTCGGCCTCCTGTAATGTCCAATACACTCCTGTAATGCCAACCTCGGCCTCCGGTAATGCCTCCTCGGCCCTTGGAGAGCCACTCACATGGTCCCTAAGCCCCTTGGCATGCCTCTAGTAATGCCAGGCGGCTTCCCCAAGCTATACCACGTCCCTCCAATGTACCATGACCGTAGGGGCACTTGTACCTATGATCTAATATAATGCGGGTACCTGACAGGTGCCCGTACTGCCGGATCAAACTCATAATCCCTTGGAGAGTACTCCACCACTTCTTGGCGGCTCCCATCTGCCCATGACCGCGCACCACATCATAATAGACTACAATATTTATAATCACACCGGTTCCATCAAGGAATAATGCCCCAAATGGCCAGAAATAGGCTAAATAACTTAAATTACCATAATAACCTTATTATAACGAAAATTGGCCCATTTAACGAGATGAACGTGGCGATCATGATTGACACATTTCTAGACTCATATAAACGCATCTAACTCATTTAAGTCATCTAATTATCCGTCACAATATAGTACAGTGTCCAGTCACTACACGCAGTAGGGGGCCCAGATTCAAGAAGCATCCAGCGGATTTATCAGCCCTGCTTCCCAATAGCAACCTCAATCCGGGGGAAGGGCTGTGTGATAGCGAACTCCAGCGCCTGAACTGCATCGAGATTGACCTGTGCCTGTGGACCGCAATGTGTGGCCATCCAAGGAAGTGAAGCAGCACCACTTGGGCCACAAGCCAAGGCAGAGCAGAGCTCCGTGACCGCAGCGACCACAGTAGATCAGGAATCTGAGCTCGGCCAGCAAGCCAGAGACCCAGGTTTGGAAAAGCATCAGCGCCCATTTGGGGAATATAGTAAATTCAAGCTTAGCTAGCTTCCCGCCGTAGGTAAAAGACTAGGGGGAAGAAAAGGCAAGGCTGGGAATTGGGACTGGGTCAAGCTTTTCTTAGTAGAACTGGCTACCCGGGGAGGTCAAAAATCAGGACTACGGGTTCAATTTTCTGTATCTTCGCCAGGAGCTACAATTTTTCTTTTTAACGGTTTTTTCAATTTCAGGAGTATTAGTGCTAGGATCATGGATTGTGATAGCCAGGCTAGATCGTCAACAATGCCGGCAGTGGATCCGGGTATGGACATGGATAAGGAAGTGTCTCTGGCACCTACCGTGCTAGTGGAGCAGGCAAGATCTGTCCCGTCTACCATCGTTTGGGATTCGAGCATACTATAGGACACTGCAGCCTCTGCACATGCTAGTGATGCGACGTGGTTACCGTTGATGTCTGTAGCTGGATAAGGGTCGACTGCACCATCACCAATACTTGCTGGGATATTTGTAGAGCATGGAGTTGCGAGTTTCACTTCCCGGCATAAAGAGCAATCATTGGCACAATATGTTGAGCAGCAGTCTGAGGCGATGAGTCGAGAGTTGGCAACAATACGGGAGGAACTATCCAGATTGTGCACAAAAGCTGATCGCGCCATTCAATCCTCCTCACAGCAGTAGCAAGTGATGTCACAACTGGTTCAACATAGAGTGGATGCAACCATGAGACAATTTGAGGCAATGGGTGTTGAAACATCTGCCCGAGCACAACATGCACAATATTGCAGTAGTGTTGCATTGCACTGGGCACAGCAGGCAACGTCTATTTGGGTGTGAGCCCATAGTGTTGCGTCAAAGGCACACTCTATAGGAACAGAGGCACTCTATCAAACAGAGGTGCTGATGAGGAAGCAGACAAAGGAAATGGACGAAATGAAGAAGCAAATGGAGTCTATGAAGAAAGTGCAGGAAGACTCCAAGAGCTTGGTGCAGGAGTTGCACAATCTATTGGTCAGAACTCAGGAGTAGTTGAAGCAAAGTAACAACAACATAGTAGCGGTGCATGAGCAACTGTAGACTGAGAGAGGCAGGGTGGCAGAAATGGAGAGACAACTCCAGGAGGAAAAGGCCAGAACTGCAAATCTGACCAAGGCAGTGCAGAAGGTGCAGGTGGATACAGTTGCCCAATCACAGATGCTGAATGCGCAAGCTGCTGCAGGCTAAGGTGCACCAAATCTGGAGGTGTACCGATTGGTGGAACAGCAGAGGGAGTTGCTGAGCGGATACCAAGAACTGGTGAGGGTCCAAGCTCAGCGGCAGACGTCCACCTCTGGCTTGATATTTGGGCCCAAAATACAGATCTAGATGAAGCCCAAGGAGCCCCCAGTATTTACCGGACGCAAAGACTAGGATGTGGATATCTGGTTGCAACAGATGAAGGACTACTTTGCTTTGACAAAGCCAAGCGACGATAATGGAGTCACGTATCTGGTGTTAATGTAGACTGGTTTTGCGAGGGATTGGTGGGAGGCAGAGGTAAAAGTCCATGGAGGACGTCAACCTACAATGAACATGGAGATAAAGATGTTGTTGAAGAAAGTATTTTCAACACCATTGCAAGAAGGCCAGGCTGCAATTGTAGAAATTCGCAATCTCTGCCAAAAGCCAAGTGAGGACTATCATGAATATGCATCGCGGTATAAGTCGTTGCTCGCCCGGTTACCAGCAAGGAGTTACAGTGACGTTGTCATAATGGACGACTGGATTTTTGGACTCAGTCCTCCCTGTGGTGAGCGCGTGATGATATTAAAGCCAAGGACCCTTCAAGAAGCCATCTCCCCTATGGGAGAACTTGACATCGTGCACCAATTTTGCAGATGCGATGGGAAGGGTTCAGGCTCACAGAACCCGAGTGCACAGAGTTCAGGGGGTCTGAAAGGAAAGGGCAAGAGCCAAAAGTGGTCTCGAGGTGCGTCAGGATCTGGTGGAGGTGCAAAACAAACTAGACAGTTTCAGCCATCATCAGGGAATAACAGCAAGGGGAATCAAAGTGGCAACAATGGCAAGAAGAAAGGAGAGTCGGACAAGTCCAAGATGCAGTGCTACTATTGCCAGGCATACGGACACAAGAAATCAGAGTGCCGCAAGTTTGCCAACAACATGAAGGCCAATATCGGAACTTTGCAAATGCAGCTCACTGTAGTTTGAGCTCAGGGTTCCCAGGGTGCTTGCCAGCAACCAGCATGGCCAGAAGACCCGCCCTTGCAAAAAAACTAGCTGAGCCCACTCTCGCTCAAGTTGGTTCATGGAGTGGGCATGTGTGGTTACTGATCTCAAGAAAACGCTCAAACAAAGCAAAAATTTGTTTTTGTTCTATGTATAGTGAGCTGATGGGAAGGACAGTGACCTTAGTGACATCAGGCACTGTCAGTAGCATAGTAGCATAAAGAAGCAAGTGGCAATCAAGAGGGGCGATGCATCGTTCAAGAAGAGTGAGCGACGAAGACATGCCAAGGCGAGAGCCACGGCAACATCTCGCCAAATGGATCAATGGTGTTCTCCATCGCAGCATGAGGGGCTGCACCAAGAGAAGCAAATGCAAAAGTCGGTTAGACATGCAAACTGATGGGGCAGACACCATCTCTTGATTGGACACCGTGAAGTGGAACAGGGCCTGCTGGAATTGGTGAACCAACAAGGTGGTACCAGGCACGACCCTAAGACCAAACGTGTGGGACTCCACAGCTTGTTGACCACAATAATTTTGTATGGAACTCACACTTAGTTGATAAAGATTGTTGCACGGGTGAAGCGCAATAGTATATCAGAGCAACTGGAGGCTCAAGAGATGGACACGGCACAGCAGTGGATTACTGTGGATCCTCAAGATCCACCCACTGTTCCCTCTACACAACGGTCACAGGAGGATGGCATCTTGTTGATCATGCCGGCACAGCTGTATAGGCACAGGGTGCATGCCTTGGTTGATTCAGGGGCAATACATTGTATATATCCTCTGATATACAGCTGGAAGCTGGAATAAATCGTATGGCATCCAATACACTTCTAGAGCTAGCGGATGGGACCAAGATATTATCTGCTGGCAAGCACTTGCTGTACTATTTTCTATTGGGGGCTCATTCTTTTGGCATGGACTTCACTGTCACCAAGCTCCTACACGGGGTGGAGTTGGTTCTGGGGATGAACTGGCTACTGAGGGTAAACCCATTGATCGATTGGATGGTACCTCATATATTACTCATGAGTGATAACCATATGTCCACTATCCGAGGAAAATGGATCGCATCGACAGAGTTGCCAGGGACAGTGAAGGTGATCCAGGATGCCGAGTTGGACATTGTGCAAGACCCACATTTTTGTTCCAGTCTGGAGGTTCTCATGACTCCTGCATTCTGGCGGTATGCATAATCTAGCCTGCCTTGGAGGGCTAACGACACCCTGAAAGGGGGGGGTAAACGCCCAGTCGTTGGATCAGCCCGCAGAATAGGAGGTGACGGTGGGACAGGCAACCACAGATCAATTGGCAGAAAACCACATTGGAACACCAATTTTGACCAAACGAAAGAAGAGAGTGGCAGGAATGAGATTACGTGCACCAGACAAGCCAACTAGGCTACCCAAGTTTAAATTGGCTTCTCAGAGGGTTCTGGTGCCACACAAGCAGTTTGCCCATATTCTTACCCAGAGTCGGCAAACGCCTGCTTTTTGCGCAATCATCAAACTAGCAAACGATGAAGCGGAATCTCCTGACGATCTAAACAAAAAGATGACAACTCTTCAGCACAAGAAATTAATATGGGAACAAGGTCCAAAACATCAAGAGGATTCTAAGATGGTGGAGGACCAAAGGGAGACTGTCCTGAACGAGTTGCCGGTAAAACAAAGAGACAAATTGAGGGAAATATTGAAGCAATATCAGTCGGTTTTCCCCAATGCACTACCCAAGGGAGCACCACCAGAGAGAGCAATGCAGCACAAGATCGAGCTGGTGGATGGAGTGGTTCCCAAGGCAAAGCCTCCATATAGGCTAGGCCAAAAGGAACAGAACGAACTGGAAAAGCAGATTTGCGACCTGCTGGACCAGCGATTTATTTGTCCGTCTACATCTTCATGGGGTGCGCCGATCCCATTCGTTCCCAAGAAAGACGGCAGGTGGCGTATGTGGATCGACTACCAAGCATTCAATAAGAACACAATCAAGGAACAATTCCCGATCCCCCGCATCGACGAATTGCTGGACAGGTTGGGGAGGGCAAAATTCTTTATGAAACTTGACTTGGCATCTGGCTACCATTAGATTGGGGTAGCCAAAAGGGATATAGCCAAGATAGCCTTCCGGACCAACCGGGGGTCGTACGAGTTGATCATCATGCCTTTTGGGCTCATGAACATGCCAGCTACGTTTCAGAAGCTAATCAACAGTGTGTTCAAGGGAGAGATCAACGACTTTGTCCTTGCTTATTTGGACGATATTTTTATATTCAGCGAGACATTGGAAAACCACTGGAGGCACTTGGATATTGCATTGAGCAGACTGCAAGATGCCAAACTCTACAAATATTTGCACAATTACGATTTTATTAAAGAAGAAGTAAAGTACCTTGGATTCTGCATTTCTAAGGTTGGCATTTTGACAGATCCAGAAAAGGTCCGTGCAGTGGTGGAATGGCCAATGCCAGCAAGTATGAGGGACATGAGGTTATTGTTAGAACTACCTTTTGTGCAAAATGTCGGTAAGGGGGTCATGGAAAACAACAAAACATGCATTTGGTGCACAAGCAAAATGCAAGAAAAACACCACAACAACGAACTTACGCACAAACAGAACATTTTTGGGTCACCCAACGGACAAGAAAACCACAATATTGCACACAAAAAGGGCGTACCTTTGCGCGCGCCGCGCGCGCAAACACAGGCAAACATCGCTCGGCCTAGTGCGTCAATGCACGGGGTCGGTGGGGGGGGGGGGAAGCGGAACCCGTGTTTTACATGTTTTTTTTGTAAAAACTTTCTTAAGCTTGTGATATAAAGCATGAGAACTGGTGTTTTAAAGGCGTTCATCCTCTTCTTTTTTAATGCACTCAGAAATGGTGATGTTGCGCACAAGTTTCCTTGTTTTTTGATGGAAAATCTTGAGCACAACCATTTTGCCCAAAAAAACACATAATCGCAATGTTGCACACAAATGCACCCTTTCGGACCTTACCGACATTTTGCACGAAAGCTAGTTTTAGGATTAGTGTTATACTACAGGCGATTCATCAGGAACTTCAGCTTGGTCACCAAACCATTAACCGACCTCACCAAAAACAATATAAAGTGGCAGTGGGAGGATGAACAAGAGCGATAATTCATTTAGATCAAGGTGGCATTGGTGACAGCGCCTGTCTTGAGGATCTTGGACTTTACAAATGAGTTTGCAGTAACCATGGATACAAGCCTAGTGTCCGTAGGTGCTATACTCCAACAGGACTTTGGAGAGGGGATCCAGCCAGTCACCTATGCCAGCCAAAAGTTTATCCCTTCAGAATGTTGCTACAACGCCTATGAGAGGGAGCTATTAGCAATAGTGTGGGCAATTGGACTCTGGCGCCCATACTTGGATAGTGGTCACTTTATTATCCAAAGCAATCACAGCAGCGTGAGGCACTTACTGAATCAGGCCTCAACCAATCGACGCATTTGGAAATGGATCAGTGTAATGCAGTCTTATGACTGTTTGATCGAGCATATCCCTGGGATGACAAACCCAGGGGATGGATTATTCAGGCATCATTGGGACTCGGAAAGAGGTGCTACAGATATGTCAAAAGCTCAGGACAAGGACTTGCTGGAATTGCTGAGGGTGAAAGAGGATACGTCTGATGAGGATATCAGAAAGGCATTGAAACGTGTGTTCAGACACAAGCCCATGGAGATATATCAGAGGGAAATATTGTAGATATGATGGAAGTAGGAGAGATTGGAGGGGAGGCATCTGAGGATGCCCAATTTTGTCATTCATTCTTGGAGGGTGAGCAGAACTCCGAGGACTTCTTCTTTCCAAAGTCCACACCAAAACTGATGGTGACCAGGGCGAGTGTCACAATGGACAATTTGCTGCTCCGTGATATGATGAATCTACTAAGGTGTAAAGATCCATACGCCGACATTATATCATGATTGGAAAATGAGACCCAGTGTTGGTGCAGGTTGGAAGCGTAGTGGTCAGGTGCTTTTTGCGCCCTTGGTGGGCCAACAATTGGCCCCGGGTCACAGATTCCCCAATCGACACAC
>CAJHUC010002660.1:0-16942 GCA_905146915.1 Ostreobium quekettii | reverse complement strand
CCGCGCTCCCCAACGACAGAGAGTACATCCCCTTCGACGCCGCGCGGGATATAGAGGCCGGCCACCAGGTGGCCATCGCCATGTCCGACGCCGACGCCAAGGAATGGGGCAGGCGCTTTGACGTCGCCATTGTTAAGGGGGCCAGGGCCACAGAGGGGTGTGGGCCCGCGGCGGTGAAAGTGTTCACCGTCGCGTATTACGAGTGCGAGTTCGAGCCCCAGCCCCCCTACAACTTGGGGACCCTCCGCTTCGACGCCTCGGACGATGCCCAAGTCAACGGGCGCTGGGTGGAAGGGCGGCAAATACAGGGGGAGGTGTCCTCCGACAACATCATTTGTGACGTTTGGTTGGAGGCCAATAGAGCTAGGAGGGGGTACATCCACCCCCAGTACAAACGGCGTCTCTTAGCGGAGCTGGAGCGTTGGGATGAAATGTGCTAGACGGGGGAGGGGCCATTTCTAGACCTAGCAACTTGTAATTTCCTTTGCGTGTAACACCAATTGTAATCGTTGCCGCAAAGGCCATGTGGCACCCTCGACTCGTGGGTCACATGGATTGATCGTGAGGTGGTTGTGGGTGTCCTTGGCCAGCACCAACTTGATTTTGTTTGTGCGCAACATCGTGGTTTCCCATGTGCGTTGGGTGACCCAAAAATGGCTTGTTTCTGCGCAGGTTTGCTGTTGTGGCATTTTTCTTCAATTCCGCCTGTGCGCAAAATGCACGTTTTGTTGTTTTTCGTGACCCCCTTACCGACATTTTGCACGAAAGCTTGTTGGTATGGTCAGCTTTTATTGATGCTACATTCGCCAATTTGCAGAGATAGTTGGACCATTGCATAACTTGACCAGGAAGAATATGGTCTGGCGTTGGGGGCCCAGACAGGAGCAGGCATTTGAGGATCTGAAAAAGGCGTTGACATCAGCTCCTGTGTTGATTCTTCTTGATCCCAGTCTTCCTTATTTGGTGGTGACCGACGGGAGTGATGTGGCAATTGGAGTTGTGATTATGCAGAACCAAAGCAAAGGCAATTAGCCGATAGCCTTTCTTTCATGCAGATTGCATCCTGCAGAGACCAGATATTCTCCATACAACAAAGAGATGCTGGGGATTTCATCTGCCCTCAGACAATGGTGACACTACCTAGAAGGATGTGTTGGAGGTGTTACTGCGATGATAGATCAACAACTAGCTACTACCTTCATAGAGCAGAAGACTATGTCTCACACTCAGGTGCGCTGGCTAAAGAGCGGATACTTCAAGAGCATCATGCCAATGATGAAGTATATACCAAGCAAGGCCAATGTCGTGGCAGATGCACTCTCTCACAGTTTCACAGTTCAGACTCATCCTAATTCAGTTGCCAGAGTTCAGTCTGCAGTAGCACCTTGTGTTGAAGATTCAAAACGAGAGGCATGGTTGCATTCATCAAAAACAAATGCAGGTACTTGTGATGTGTTGGTGAAGCTAAACATGGGACAAGTTGTGAGGGGTTACTCAATAGATTAGCATGGGATTTTATACTACTAGGTAGGAGGGAACGAGCGCAGGATTGTGGTTCCCACTAGTCAATAGCAGCACATCCTTGAGGAGCACCACGATGTACCGACAGCTAGACACTTGGGTGTTGAGAGGACTGTGGAGATGTTGTAGCGAGTTTACTAGTGGAAGGGGATTCGTCAATCAGTGAGGGACTATATCAGAACCTACCCAAAGTGCCAAATGTTCAAGTGAGAGAATCAAGCACCAAAAGGACTTTGACAGGATATTCCAGTTCTAATAACTAAGTGGGAATAGATTACCACTGATCTTGTGATGGATTTACCTGAACCACATGGATATACAACTATTGCAGTATTTGTGGATCGACTCACCAAGTTTGTTATCTTTGTTCCTTGCCGGAGAGTTGAATGCAGTGGGGTACGCAAGGCTGTTTTTCGACAATGTCTTCAAAATTCCTGGTTTACCTCGCGCTATCATTAGTGATAGGGACCCTAGGTTTTTGAGTAAGTTCTGGCAGAAGCTATTCAAGCTTTTTGGCACCAACTTGCGCATGTCCACCGCATACCATCCGGAGACAGATGGTCAGTCCGAGGTCTCCATATGCACGCTAGAGAATTTCTTTAGGCCGTACATTGAAGAGCATCCAGAGGAGTGGAGCACATACCTTCCTTTGGCAGAATTTGCAGTGGGAAATGCTATTAACATAGCGACCAGATACAACCCATTTTATTTGATGTATGGGCAGCATGTACAAGCTCCAGTAGGACTCATGGCAGAAGGCAGTTGACACGAGGGTAGAGTTAGTGGATGCTATAGTCACTAGGATGCAAAAAGTGGTTTACAGTGCTATGAAACATTATGAGGGCAGGAGAGGATGGTTACAGCTGCCAACAAGCATCGTCGTGATGTACAATTTAAGCCTGGAGATAAAGTTGTGGTGAGAACAATATTTTTACCCTCCACAGCTTTCAAGCATTTTCCAGTGAAGATCAGACATCATTACATTGGACCTTTTAAGGTGGTGAAAGTAGTTTCCTCAATTGCATACACCTTCCAATAACCATCTAGCTGGTGCATTCATCCGACCTTCCATGTCAAGAAGATGAAGAAGTTCGAGTGCAGTGAGGCGTTTTAACACACCGTCAGTTCATCTCCAGAGTCACTAGAGGTAGAGGGTGAACAAGAGTTTGAGGTTGAAGCAATCATCAGACATCGTGGCAGTGCTTCCAAAAGACAGTACTTGGTAGCCTGGAAAGGCTATGAACTTCATGAAGCAGCTTAGGAGCTAGAGGCCAACCTCACTTATTGTTCGGACCTTGCTGCAGAATACCTCCTCATGCTACAGCAACAAGAGGCAACCAAGAAGACCAGAAATAGTTGCCAAAAGAAGTGATGGATTATGGTATGGGACATGATTTGTTTGACTTATTGTGAGCTTTCTGTTGGTATGCTAATTCTTCTTTCTTGCTGGTTTTCTGAGTCGCTGATCTAGTGGCCAAAGACGGCCACACATGGTGGTGGTGGGAAGAATTGATACGGTTGCTTTTTGTAGATGAGCTAGATATATTTGATTAACCTAAATGGGTCTGAGTTGTGTAAATTGGCTCTGTGGTGGTTACAAAGGACATGGGACAATGAACAGAACAATTAGAGACAATTTTGCATAATGTACAAATGTAGTAACCGCCCGGGGATTCCGACTCCCCATTTCATCCGACCTGTGTGCCCGCGGGAGCAACAAAGCTCCCTGCATCAGGTTGGGCTGGGACTGGGACCGGGACCGGGCCTGGTCTTCATCTGGTTCCGGTCCGGGTCCTGTCTCAGTCCCGGTTCAGTTTGGTCCACTCGGTCCAACCCGGTCTTTGTCTACTCCCTTTTTTTACTAACTCTTGACCAGGTTGGGACTGGATGCGGACCCGGGTTGGGTTGGGTGTGCACCGGGGTTGGGTCAGTGCAATGCGCACTTAATGCGCCTTTACAATGTACATTACTATCACTTCACCAATACTTTAATAAAAGAGTGCCTGGATTGGCAACGATATCTCTAAACCAACCCATCTTTGGGAATGTCAGGCAAACCATAATACTAGAGTTATTATGGCCCTGAAGGGTGTTGCTGGTTTCCGAAGCTTGCGGGGTCACCATGCCCTGCGGCTTGGCTGGTGGTGGTGCAACCAACCCTCTCCACCACACACACACTTGGTGGGTGGTAACGGGGCGCTCGTTCCCTCGGATGCACGGCGGGCCCAAACACAAACAAGGATCGTTCCCCAGGGTCTGCTGTATACAGCGGGTGGAGGCGCAGCCAGGCGATGGCTCGCTGGTTGCGGAGAGACCAAGCAGTGGGCCAAAGATCGATTACATGCATGACCTACATGCGCCTATTTCAGGACCCGCATGCACGCGATGCCCGATTTTGGGTCCCTCGCAGTCTCATCAAGACAGGACAACATACAACGGTATATAATGTATTGTAAGGTTTCATGCGCAAGTGTCCCCACCCACCATTCACCTAAATCAACTTTATATAATCCCTGATGCTTCGACCTACCGGTCCGAATCCCATGCTAAAGTACTATGACTTCAACTGTCCATAACTTTGCCGTTTCTACAAGGAATTGAACGTTTCAAGGCGCTGTCGGTATCAAAAGCTCTTGGATAAGCCGATTTCAATGTATTTGCATTTTTTAGCTAACCTTAGCTTTAGAAATGCCATTTTTAACCTACCCAAAGTAATATCACTACAAGAGTACTTGGCGTTGTAACAAGACTATCTCATAATGGATTAGTTATCAGGGATAAGAGTGACCCGCAGGTCGCCAACCAGTGTACTGCGAGCGATGGGTGCAATACTTAATGGGTCTTGGAGTTTGGTCTGGGGTTCTTTTCCCCTCTTGGGGCCATTGCGTGCTACATTGGCTTTGGAGCCACTCGAACCGGGACCTAGCAGTGAAGAGAGTAGCCAGAGAGTCTCCAAAAGCTGGGGGCCTGTGGCCAAGGGCCTCCTATCGATCGGCGATGGTTGGCTCAGCTGCAGATGCTAAGAGAGAGATCCTGGATTCAGAGGGTGGTGAGGAGATCGCACTAGGACTTAGACAACCAGAAACAAGCACAGAAAGACCTACAAGAAGGCTTTCTGGTGAAACTACAAGCACACTAGTAGTGATAGAGCCTACAGAGCATGAGATTGGCACCCAAGCTTCTGCAAAAACCTAGGTGAGGGGCAATTCAGGCAACCCAATAGGGGGAGTGGCGACCGGGTCTGAAGGGGGCGACCAGGGTTCCCTAGTAATCAAAGGTGGGCCGGGCCAAATGGTGTTGGGATGGGAATGCAGACAGTGTCCATTCCCATCCCAGGAATGGACCCATTCCTGTTCTTGTCCCAATCCATCCCAGTCCATTCTAGTCCGTTCTTGGACCGATCCCCAGGAATGGATTTGGATTGGATCTGCATCAGGCAAGAACGGTGTTGGAACGGATCCGTTCCTATCTAGAGACGGATCTATCCTGGCTTAGAAATGGATCTATTCGGGGCATGGAACGGCCCCATCCTTGTGCGTTTCAGTCTGTTCCCCAGGAATAGACCATGCGAATTCTAGGTCTTACAAGTTAAGGGGAACCACTGGCGGACCAGTGCACGTTTGGGAGGCAATCACAAGGCCGGATTTATGGCCAGGAGACATATTTTGCACAGAACACCTGACTTGCAATAGGGGCAACATGCACATTGCCTAATGTATAAGTTGGACATATAGCGAAAATTGAGATAAGTGTCACACATGCCCATAATCCAATTTGAGACAAGCCAATGGAACCCTAAAAATTACAACTTGTAATTTACAATTCGGCATTGCCGGACAAGAATGTGAGTTGCTCAATGCGTTCGTACCTCAGAGATGCCCGCCGAGATTGCACAATATGGCCAGATACCAAGAAGCCCCATTTACATGCACCACTTCTGGACGGCACACACAATGAGTGCCGTGCCACCAACGTTACTATGGGCCATCGAGCACTATTCCATGCCCAATAATCTATTGTATCCTCCTCTCATGGGGCACCCAGCTCACACAAACTATAGCATTCTGTTAGGAACTTTTGAACATGTTACGCAATCAACCGTTGTGTGGCATCTGTCAGTTTGCCGCCTATTACAGTGCCCGCAGGTTGGCTAGGCCCCGCAGCACTGCTTGCCCTTGGGCCCCGGCCCCACTCTGCATTGTAGTCCTCCTCGGAGTTGGTGTCAAACATCTTGTGTTCTATGCGGTTCTCCTTCAGCTTCTCCCTCGGCTTGCACACAGTTTGCTGTCTAGGATGGGGTGGCAGACTTGCTTGCCCCGATGCCTCTGACCACCCAATGTCTTTTGTGAATTTAAGATACAACTCCAGCAGTTCAGCCGACATGTCATCCACCACGGCATCTACTGACACGAACTTCTCCCTGATGGGATTCAATAGCCTTATGTAGCCCTATAAAGTATGCTTCAAGACGTACACTACACACACACCATGTACCCCATCAGCACTACTTCCGACATTTTATATGTGTTTGAATATATGAATGACAC
This sequence comes from Ostreobium quekettii, assembly GCA_905146915.1. NCBI lineage: Eukaryota > Viridiplantae > Chlorophyta > Ulvophyceae > Bryopsidales > Ostreobiaceae > Ostreobium > Ostreobium quekettii. Next base: position 10,874 of record CAJHUC010002660.1, on the reverse strand, counting down.
CACAATGAGAAACATTGCACAACACCGACAACACCATACCTGAGTGATTAGCAACGATCGCTCACCGGTGGGGTCTATCATAGCCAAAAAGACCATCTGCCAGACCCATGTGGAGTCGCTGAGTGCCTCTTCTAGCTTGTGGAGTATATTGCTACAGAATGGCACTAACCCACTGTATGGCCCCTTATTTTCCATACCGCTCGTTTGGTAAAGAAAAGTCCGGAGGTGCAACAGCTTGGTTAGAGCCTTGGAGCCCGTGGGGTATGCCTCTGCCTCGAGTCTTTTACAGCACCTCTTCATAGATGCCAAAATTGGGAGGAGGGCCTCCAGGTAGCCCAATTGTGTAATATCAATGGGATTATTGTATTCGAGGTGCAGCCCAAACCATCTGCCGATGGCCTTCCTCAAGCGCACAGCACTTTGCAACATAAAAATTAAACTATTCCATTGAGTTTCTATAGACCTGACTAGCTGGAGTACCCTCCGCAGCTTGGGCCTCCTACCACCTTCACCTGACTCATCAAAGGGCACTTCTGATGCAAACGCCCCATCCTCATCACTAGAAACTATATTATTACCTTCCCTTATTAATAGGGAATAAGTGGAAATAATATTATTTCCACTTGCAGCCTGCACAGCTCGGCAGTGGCTCTTGCATTGGCATGCATGTGGTTCACCAGCGCAAAGACCCTACCATTGTAAAGACACATGCACACTGCTGATGAAACAATTCCTAAGTAGCAACAGCTGTAGCAGTTGCACCATATACAAATAACCACCAACATACATGCACACACAGTAACACACACAAAGACTCATTAATAGCAGAACTTACCTGTTTGTTGCATTGCACAGCCTCTGGCAACCGCCATTATATATGGTGCGGATGCATAGGTGGTTCAGGCCATGGGTTACGATGTTGTGGAGCACATGGTAAGCACAATGTGACCAATCTGCCATGCCACCTCTGGGTTGCTCCCCAGCCTCATCTCCCGCCAGCTCCCCCCAATACCCCGCTTGATATTGCTCCCAACATCTGTGACAAAGGATGGCCACCACCCCATCATCCCACACTTCTCCAGCTCTTTCTAGGCCAGGTCCACCACCACTGCATACAACACCACCACTGCATACACAAGTTGCTTGTGACAAGCAACAAAAGTGAATATCATAAGTAACCAACAATTCGACCAGCTGGTAATTGGACAGTCACCGCTGCCCATTCACCACACAGTCCGTCACCCTCGTCCATGATGCTCTCCACCTCCAGCGGCACTGCCCCTATGCACCTACTCCGCAACTGCCACTGGTAGTTAGCATGGCCATCATGCCGGTGCATCTCCTCTATCCAGTGCATGGTAATTAAAAAATACTCCCGCCATGTGTGGGAGCACTAAAGATCGGAGGTAAAGGCCAGCCGCACCTTCTTCCACTCCTCCATCCCCCGCAGATTCTGCACTGCCCAACAATGCATGGATGCCACTTGGAAAACAACAAAAATACCACTCTCAGGCTGATAGCCCATGCAATTGTGTGTTGCGGATCATATCACATAGACACCAGGGGACAATACAATATATACACAAGATGCATGCGACGACGTGGTAACAACCAACCTCATTGGTGATGGCCTTCCGGCTAAAGGAGGGGCAGCGGCCATTCAGTGCCTTGCAGAAGCGGCAGAACTTTGGAGACTCAATAATGGATAACTGAATACTATCCATTGCGATCCAGCAGGTGATCGCTGACCACATTTGTTTGCACAGGGTGGTTCCCATGGCAAAGGCCTCCTGCTCCATGTATTGTGCCACCCCCACCTCGCGGCCCTTCTTAGCCGTCCGCGAAAGAAGCTCAGCCATGGGAAAAGTGACACTATCTGCCCGTGCTTTGTTTGCCAGCTCCACGGCAATGGGCAGCGTCTGCCGCGTGACCTTGTGGTGTCCCATATGCTTTTCCGCAGTTGATAAGGATGACGACTTGAAGGAGATCCTTTTGCCACATATGCGGCAAATGATCTTGCTGTGGTCATCTTCCTTCCCCGTAATGCTGTCGTATCTCACAAGGATGCAAGGCCACCCCTCCTCTTCCACACACAATGGCTTCACCCACCAGTTGCCACTCTGCTCGGGCCCCAACAGTGGGGCCACACACCTATTGGTGCCGGAGGCAGCACCCACTCCACCCCCTCCCTCAGGGGTGCATTCCTGCCCTTGCCGCTGGCCACGCGCTTCACCCCACCTCCACTTCCAGAGGCGGCCCCCGATGCTGTCAACAGGCCTCTAGGTGTTGCCACCAGCACAGATGCAGCTCCCACTCTGCCGCTCACTGACTCACCCTCGGGATCCCTGGCCGGTGACAACCTTTCGGATGGCCCAACAGCTGGTGGTTATCGTAGGTTCGGAGCCCCCTCGGCGGTGGGTTCCGGATCCGAGTCCCCCAAGTCCCCTGTCAACATATGAGCATAATCGAATAGGTCCGGGAGCAGGGCGCTGCCACCAACGGATGCCCCCTGACCTTCCCCCCTGCCGCTGCCATCACTGTCTCTGCACACCCGGATCCCTCACCTTTGAGGGGGGGGGGGCCGCCTTTCCGGGCGCCCCTCTATTTGGCCCCGGGCGCCTTCCGCCTGGCGCTATGTACCCCTGCCTTGGTGATGCCGGGCCGATGGGCGGGACTCCCCAACCTTCACAAGCCACCGCCTTGTCTGCTTGGTCTTGCCACCCATCGCAACAAGTGCAAACTGTGGTGCACGGGAGCAGGGGCGTTATGTTTGTGGACCGTGGGGCGCGCAGCCCACACGTCAAATCTGATTGCTGCATTCTCATTGGTACACGCATGAATTTGATGTTGTTATGTACTATGGGACGGACTCTGGAACGGCCTCTGGAACAACTTGGAACAAATCCCTGGAACGGACTCTAGAATGCCATGGGCAGTACAGGAACGGATTCCTAGGTAGGCCATACTGCACCGGAACGGAATCGGAATGGCTACACACCGTTCCAGATCCGTCCCAGACTGTTCCAGCCCAGGGACGGGCCATTCCTGGGCCTGCCGGCCCAAGGACGGGAATGGACTCTGGTCCGTTCCCGTTCCCATTCCTGTCTCCGTTCCTAGTCCATCCCCATTCCGGGATGGCCCACCTCTGCAATCGTGTGCATCCCATAGGTCAAACGTGGAAGGTGTGGAAGGTGTGAGCAGGAGCGAACACCTAGGAGGCGCAACACTCACGCATGCGCATGCCGCCCTTGCCACCCGCTTGTGCCATGTGTAGGCCCCAATGCACAGGTGCTTGCCGGTCTGCTGCGCTGCCTTGAGGCATGCCACCTGGCTTCTCCAAATAATGCACCACTAGCCTGCTGCACACCATGTGAGCACAGGGGGAAAGACATCGTGCTGACTATGCTCCACGCAGCACGTGGACCTACAATGATGGGAACAAGGCTTCAAGGACACTTTTTATTTTGCACAAGAACACAATACATAAGCGTTGCCTCACAGGCTCCACCATATGAAGCTATCGTCCATCGGGTTAAACAATGGACGCCGTGGGCACAGTGCGCATGGATGTCCAAGCTTGTTAAGAGAAGATGGTATTTTTTTCATATACATGGCATGCTTTACCCTGTGAGCTTGTGACCATGCTAATAACATGACAAAATAACATTTTGTTTCTGGGAAGGTCCCCCATGTTGTGCCAGCCTAGGAACAAAGGCAATGTGGGCTGCCTAGAGCAGTTGAGGATCCTGGCTCCCTCCAACACATTTCGCCAACTTGCAAGGCGAGGTCCAATACTTCAATCAGTATCGGCAGCCACCTATTCAAATGCGCTGCACACAAGCCCCCACTGGGCACCCATTGTTGTTGCTTGCCATAGGCTGTGGTCCATAGCGCAACCCCACGTTCCCCACCTACTAGCACAAGAGATCGCCTAGTAGGGATGATCTTTACCAGCTCCCCACCTAGCCCAGCCCACTATTGTGTATCCACTTGGGGTAAGGCAAGCTTGGTCATTCTGGGTGCTTTTTGTGTGTTTTGATTGCTTTTGGGTCAGTACTACTGGCCCAGTGGGTGAGGACGGGTGGTGAACAAGTACAATGTTGACAATTACAATGATTATGCACTTGGCATTTTTAATTCACAAGTTGCGGGGCATGCCCATCAACACTTGGTTAGTGTAGCTTCTGATGGCACCGCAGTGGGTCAGTTCCAAGGGGCGCCTCCTTGCCCAATGGCTGGCAGATCACTGCCAGCAATCTCCATAGATGCACCGCGGCCCGCAGTCCGCGGGCTTGACAGGGCAAGTGCCCGATCGATGCGAGGTGGGCCCAGTGATTCGCTTGGGGACTCACCCTGGGCGGTAGTTGAGTGTCTGGTGGAGGGGCGGAAGTGGAAGAGGCTAGGAACGGAAAGGGACAAGTTCATGCAAGTTCCACGGCCTGCATATTTGGGGACCCCATAGACACTACAACAATGTGCTGGTGCAATTTGCGCCTCACTCAGCCATTCCCAGCCCACCCACATGCCCAACCACCCCATAAACACCCTATCTTGCAATGCACGCACTGAGTGCCAATGTGTAAGAAGTTCCGCCAGCTTGTCTGCTTGGCCATCCCTGCCAAATATTAAAGAGCCTACTCATGCAAGATAGGGTCATCAATGGCTTAAAATGATGGGGGCAATGTGCAAACAGTAGTGGATCAAACCATTGCTGAGTCCAGACCAGATGTGGGGCAGATTGGAGTTTGTGGTGAACAAGGCGAATGCAAGCATGATGGTGTACGATTTTGCGTTTAATTCGATCCATGTGGATGAAACTCGGTTCTATCTACTGAGAGATGGGAAACACACATGTTACTTCCTGGGAGAAGTAATGGATCGTATGCTCATGGTCCAACACAAGAGCCACATACGCAAAACCATGTTTATTAGAGCGAATGCTAGGCCGAATCCAGTCCATTATTTCGATGGGAAACTTGGAATCTGGCAAGTATGTAGCGAGAAGGTGGCAGAAAATTTTAGCAAGCACCACCAAAGGGGGTATAGGTACCAAGTGGACACCATTGTAGACCCCGCTTGGCATTGCCATTGGTGTATTCAGAAGCTTTTGCCAGCAATCAAGACAAAAATGCCATGGATGCAAAACAGGGGCATGTTGGTTCAGCAAGATGGGGCTAGGCCCTGCGCAAGACAAGGAAACTTGGAAGGCCTTAAGGAAGCCAGGCAGACAAGTGGCTGGTCGATTGACATGATTGCCTAGCTACCGCTAAATCCCCTGATTTAACATCAACGATCTTGGGTTCCTTAGATCATTGAAAACAAGACTCTTAGAGATACGATTCAGCACCATGGATGAAGTGGCTAGAACTGGAGAGGAAGCGTATGAACATAATGATGCAGACACCCTGGAGCGTGTGTGGAGCGTGCCTGTTTGTCGTGTACAACAAATTGCTTGAGGAATTTGTGGGAAATGGGTACACAATGGAACATACTGGATTAGGATTAGGCAAACCCAACAACATGGGGAACTCAGGGTGTGTACAGCCGTGGACAGGGAAGCTTTCCGTGGACTCTGCTGTATGGTGCTGATTGAGTGTAATCCGGATCCACATCCATCAGATATCGACCAAGGAATCTGAATCTGGTGTCAGATTGACTAATTGAGTTGATCTTGCAAAGTTATTGTGAGAAAACAAAATTCGGACAATACTTTTGGAACGGAGGTGGTGTAGTTCTTGACCTGCACATAATATCATTTTTGACTTGCATCACACTCTTTTTCGGGGGCGCCCCACTGTTCAGAACCTGACTGCTCAGGCTCGTGTGTATGGTTGCGGAAACTGTGGGTGATTGTGATCAAGAGATTAAGGCGAAATGGCAACATACCCCAAGGGAGGCTGCTCCATTAGATCATCTGGTTGCTCATATATGGTCCGGTTTCCAGGGGTCAACGGTGTGTTTGGCAGAACATCCATGTCAGGGCATGCCTGTTGTCTGCAGGATATGTGAGTCCCTTGATTTTCTGTTGTTGTGGACACCCTTCTTATGTGAATATCGTGTGAATGCAGTGTCACATATTCTATGGGAAATTCCTGAGGTATATTCAATCAAACCAGTAGCTGGTCATATCCACCCAGTGCAGAAAAGCACGCAATCGGTTAGCGGCTCTTTCTGAAGTCAGAACGAGTTCAACTATGCAGCAATATGCCACCAAAGACGTCAATCCACATCCCACATTTGGGGCCACTATACATCAGAATGTCAAGGGCCGACAAGAATGGTGCTGAGAGTCCCAAGGGCAGGAAAATCTGTTTCACATATTGCACTGAGCAGAAATTGATATTGGGAGTACACTAAAGTTCAGAAGATCAGTCAACCCATGGACAATATAAAGCAATGCAAGGTTCTGTCGTAGGAAATGCGAACAGAGCACTTGCATAATGTGCGTGATGCAAAGTTTGCCCTTGCAGGACTCGGATTCGAGGGCCACAAAAAGTTCATACAATAGCCAACATATGTCATGACAAGCACCAGCCATTCTTGTATCCATTCCTTCTATTCCCAATTCACATCACCGAAGCACAAGTAAACAAAAGGATTCCTACATCGTACATATCAAGAAATTCGAGACTTGGATGTCCCAGCGCTGGCACGATGCTTGATTAACAAGATGAGCAAAATAATTAATGGAGCCCAAAATTGGATGTTTCTAAACAAGAATTGATAGACGCTGCCAAGGGGTGAAGCAGGCACGCTCTGAGAAGGCACAAGCCCTCGGTTCTCGTCCACCTCTATCATGAGCGTTTTCCCTTTTGTCCCAGTTGTGGGTCCCTTTGAATAGAGTCCTGGCAAGTAGGCCTTGTAGGCTGGCATGTATCTTGTTACAAAGTCCTTCACCTGCCGATATGCACGCAAATGTTGTCACTATTTGAAACAAACGCTTTGAAACACGTACAGCATATTTGCGCCTATAACACACTTTGCAACAGAGTGCTGCTGCAGATGCCCAGTACCATGATTTAACAATAATGCCATGTTGTGTGGCATTTTCATTCCGCCATGTGGCTGCTGCTGCTATCCATTTATCACCTTCTATATCATGGGCGAAAATTATGTTTTCCTACTTTTGCGGCAGGGATCAGACAGAGTCAGAGAGAGACAGGGCAGCACGTTGTCTCTATTGCAAGGGCAGAAAAACACCTGGCCTTGCAGCGACTTGGATCCACAACAACAGCCAAACAAAGCACATCACATCAGTGCGATGCCTCTGGCAATCCCTGATGGGCCTTTGTGTGGCACATTCTGTCTGCAGAAGACAAGGGCTCATGTAGCAGTTGAAATTTGTAACTGAATGTAGCTGGTGCAACAACGAAACTACTGTGTCACTTCTCAAGGATTGCTTCCTGATGTTGCAATAATACTGGCTAAGTCCTGCCATTGTCCAATCACTGGAAGGAGAAGCACTGGCAGTCGCCATACCTAGAGAGTTACATCAAAACACTGGAGAACAATAGTGCACTGGACAGTGGTAATTTGTAACAGAATTGGACAGCAAAATGCAGGTGCAACTCTGCAGGGTGTTGCTGGACTGTGGTAGATCTATGGACTTACTATCTACCCATTTGCTAGACTAATCTCCACAGGATCAAATCCACACAACATTATGCTGTCCATGTGCACAGCAGCTAGAATCGTGCAAACACTTGTGACCTACAGAAAACATGCTAGGCGCCTCACACCTGCGGCATCTGTCATGCAATCCCTTCACAATTCTGGTACCAAAACCAGAAGGGTACACGATCACCACGATTTGTTCAATTCCAAAAGTTTATGCAGGTGTTGTGAGCTGGTAGATGGATGCATGTTTTCGGCTATGATCGTCTGTATCACTCACTTTCTTGAATTCGAACCCAATACGCAAGCAGAACTGAGCTCACCCTGATACATGCATTTGGGTGCCACAGCACTGTGCACTGACAGTAACTCTGCTACATATTGGGATAGCATGGCATCAAAGGAAATGGGAACATCCCATCACCAACAAGACAAGAAGATTGACTCGTGCTAATTGAGCCTTTGGGGTGCGGGATAGCAATGAGTGCTGACCAGCTTGCGCCATTCACAACAGAGTGCATTGGTGGACAGTAAGTTACTGTGCCATTCCAACCAAATGCATGGCTTGGCTATATGTCAGTGCAGGATGTCAGCCACAGATTGTCAACATTCAGCACTGTGCTTTTCATGCTTGATATTCAAGGCTGTGGAATCTATGGAGAACTACAGCCCAAGACAAACGCAAACTGTCTCTGGTGTTGATGCCACATGCATTTCGATGAACAACAGCAAATAAACAAGTGCACAGTGCTTGCCCCACATAGGATGCCAACTGTGATAACTGTCCATGCACCTGATCGTCCGTCATTCCAGGCATGCCACTCGTCCGCATTGCCTGCTCCGCCTGCAACCTCCATCGGAAGACGTACTCGGGGTCCTGCACCTTTACCACTAGCCAGCAGTCCACAAAGCTGTCCCAGGCATTCTTGTAGTCCTTCAGAGCTTCGTTCACGATGCCCAGGTCAGCGTCCACTCTGACAGCCTCCTCCATTTCCACAGGTCGAAAGCCCAGCATCCACCCCTCAAACAGTATCACAGAGAGGGGCCCCTCCACCACTGGCCACGATGCTTGGTCCGCCCTGTCTCCCCTGCCCTGGTTTTTAGACTTGTCGTACCTGGGAACCAACACCTTGCGTCCGGATTCCGTGAGGCTGCGGAGACTAGTTAAAGTAGAGGTACCCAGCGCCATGTCGTGACTACATGCGTTGCCCCTCAGCTGCACGAGACTGTTTTCGGGATGGGCCTGCGCCAGGGCAGTCTGGTCGGCGTATGTGAGGTAGAAATCGTCGATGGATATCGACGCAGCGGCCAGGTCCATGGAATTGAAGACTTCCTGCAAGCAGGCAACGATCGTCGACTTTCCGCATCCTTGGGGGGCACTGATGCCGATAACAAGAGGAGAAGGCGTGACGTCGCCACTGCATTCCTTGTGCGCCATCAACTGCTTGTGGCACCACATGAAGACGGGCAGGTAGTACTGATACACCCTGGCCCCCTTGGACTCCTCTGCGTTCATGTCCACGTCGCTGAACTTGAGATGGCTGGCGATCCTCGCAGCGGCATCGAGCCAGAACTTCCAATCAGCCTTCACGTCGTCGGCAGAGAAGCCACAGTTTCCCAGGATCGGGCTGGCGAGGACCAGGTCTTCGGGCGTCATGGCTCCCACTGGACCTGTTGCGCAGGACCACACCACAGCCGGATGAGTAAACACCGCGCCTAGCAAGCGAAACGCACCCTGAAATCGACGCTCATGGAGTGCTCGGCAGTGGCCAGCTGTCGGTGTTGTGGGCTATTTCGCGGGACCCATCAGCATTTCCATGTTCTGCAAGTAGCACCCTTCGTCTCGACCAGGGCATGTTCGTCCCCTTGCACACAATCCTGAACCCACAAGACAACGCCACTCCACACTGCCGAAGGGCGTCTTGAACACCTTTGCGGGGGGTCAAAGCGCGACAGGGCAGAGAGACGTCCGACAACGCCTGACCTCCGCAGAAAATGGCGCGAAACACTTGACAACAGCGAGCAAGCAGCAACCCGGCATCTCTGCCATTCCAGACACCCCCCCGCCGAGATTATGACTTATGCTCTGTCTCCACGCGTTGAGTGGGGCAACACAGACTCCAGTTTCGGACTCAGCTGTTTTGCACAGTTTTCGCCTATCGTATGCGCAATCACCCCTTCCCCCAGATCCAAATCCAAAGGAGATAGTGGCCCGCGGGGCAGTTACAAACACGGGGACCAGGCGTACCAGTATCAAAGACAACGTCCCTCACCTCCCACCGCTCTCCAGGGGACTCAGCAAAGAAGGGCAACGACGTTGTGGTGAGTGGAGTGGATGGTGGTCTGGCTTTGGCCCGTGGGCGTCTGGGTGGTTTGGGTGGGAAGATTGACGTTGACGTGTAACCCACGGATCGCCGCCGGCCAAATCAGCCTCCCCACAGCAACCTACCACTCAAATCAGCTGGGTGGAAGGCAAGTTGCAACTGTGCCAAAACAACTCGGTGAGGCCATAAATAGGCAACGGCACAGGCAGGGAAATACAGTCAAGGGAAAATGGGACCTTTGTTGGTGCACTTAAGAGTCCAACCCATCACATCTACACATTTAAGCTCAAGTACGACTCACAGGAGCCGCACTTTTATACAACCATACAATGCGTAGTACAGTGTGTTCCCTAATAATTAACCCAACGGTATTTAAAATAATCCACCGTCAGTCAAGCCAGGCCTGCCCACAGTACAGCCCAAAGTACGGTGGGAGCACGTACAGCATCGACAGGCCCATTGCCACGCTGGTGTTCAAACAAGGCCTTTCCGTGTAGCAGCAAGCCTCGCAACGCCGGCTGTGCGTCCCTCGGACGAAGCGTAAAATTCTGACACGGGCGATTGGCGTTTATTGCCGTTGGCACGCTATGAGGTTTGGAGGCATCGGCATCAAAGCGGGTGGCAGGGCGCAAGCCAAGCGAGCACAGGTCGCGAATGCACTGAGTGCGAATGTGATTGGCCCCCCCCAAATGACAAACCCCAGTGACGGAGCCAATAGAACCGGCAGCGGAGCGGAGGTGCAAGGCAACACAATGTAGCGCAAGGAGGGGAGCTTTTGGGACTGCAATGGTGCAGGGGCGGCAGGAGTTGGTGCCCAGAAAATGCGAATCGGAGGGCACAATGCGCCTGTCGTGGGCACGCACTCCCGCCACCACCAAGTGCCCTCCCAATGTAGAACGGAATACAGAAACTGGCCCATGGGGCACGAGTCATGGC
>CAJHUC010002658.1:0-12198 GCA_905146915.1 Ostreobium quekettii | reverse complement strand
GCTGAAAGAACCAAAGGGGTCCCATGTAGAGACGAAAGGTTAAAACCCAGAGTGCCCAAGGGGGGAATGGACCCCAGGGAAGGTTGGGAGCCAGGAAGAGAACGGCCAGACATGGAAACAAGGGGAGGACTAGTAAAGGGTAGAGGGAAAGCTGGCAGGGATAAGCTAAGACCCGACCTCGACAGAGAAGAGAGCGAAGGGAGAGGGAACATAGCCCCCTCAAGAGGTCCGGAGGAAATCTAGGAACAAGGTGCAAGGGCACAAAGAGGAGGGAGGGGGGGAGGGAGAAAGACTTGAGCTCCCCATCCCGCACCGGAGCAGTACCCAACACACCAGATGAAGCAAGAGAGGAGACATACGGCAGGGTAGCAGAAAGCAAAAAACGTAAGGAGCAAACATGTAAGCAAAGGGCAACCACAAGCAGACTCACCAGCCAAGACGGTGGAAGAAGGTGGCGGCAGCCTTCCCACTAAAAGGTGCAATGGGGAGGGTCCAAACACTGATGAGGCCCCAAAGATCTTCCCAACACCAGATGTAAGCGCCGAGAGGGCCACGTGCTCGAGTAATCAAATAGAGGGCATGAGGGAGACGACCCATAGAAGGAACGCTCTCAGAAGCATCAACATGGCGGAAGGAGGGCCCGCGCTATCCGCGAGTGAGAGGACGATCAGGACACACACTATCAAATGGATGCTTGCGCCCTGTTAGCGAATAGTCCCCAGCACATGGGGCCAAAGAGAGAGGGCGCGAGGATGGGGGCCGCACTAGAATCCACCCCAAAGAAGGGTCATGGTGGATGGCAGACCAAAGCAGCTTGTGGAATGTCTGATGCAAATGAGCACCCCATGCTTAACCAGAAGGGTTTGCAAGTAGACGCTGGCAAAGTGGCTTGGGTAAGCCACTGTAAACCTAGAAAATATGGTCAATGTTAGGGACGGAGGCCTTGGCAGCCTTGCGTTCCCCAAAAGAGGGTGTCCATTTGTGTCAAAAAGTCTAAGACAGTGGCGGGGGGCCAGGCAACAAATTCCTGGATTTGCATCATCAACCCAAGGAATGTGGGTGGCCGGGTGAACAAGCCAGTGCACATAATTGCGTCGCTAACAACCCATGTTGTTAGTGTAGGATTTGAATACAAATGCAGTCGCCAATGCACAGCCGCAGCACCCCGCAACAAGACAGGGAGCAGATTGATGCAATAGGCATCATCCTGATCCCTATCATAGAGGCAGCAGTGGGCGTCAAAATGGACCAAGAATTGATCCCAATGATCGCCAGTGGGATCCTCTGAAAAGGTGGGGAGGGATGGAACGCCCCAGAGTAGTGTTGAACCCCCCGAAGTGCCAGCTTTAGGACATTGAGGAAGGCCCTCCAGAGTAGACAACTGGCCTTGCAAGAATACCACCTGATGAGACAACTTATCAATGGAAGATTGGCCAAGCGAAGTGGGAGAAGCCTACAGTAGGGCAGAGGGGGGAGGGACCGCCAAGCCCTCTATATGGAATCCCGCAAGCGCCATAGCACCGGTGCCAAGAGTAGGGGCCACACTAAACATGGAGATAGGTGGGGCCATAGTCAAGGCCGCCACAAAGCCTACTGGGCAGAGATAGAAGGCTCCGTAGCCACCGAAAAGAGATGGACTGGGATGGGCAGAGTGGCCCCCGGTAGTGGACTTGAAATGGTAGCCAGGAATAGGGGCGGCGATGGCAGAATGGCGGGCACAAAGAATGTGGGGATCGCTGGCAAAAACACAAAGATCAAAGGGCCTAGAACTGACAAAGCGAGAGGCATGGAAAGAGGAATAGAGCTAGGAGGAATCGATCCAGAAACCAGGAGCATAGGAGGCAGCTGGCGCGGCTCCATTCTGGCTAGCAGCTGTTGGAAATGCCCCTCCAAAAAGGGGAGCATCTGGGCAGCCAGAGCCCAGGGATCAGGAAAACCGATGGGGGCAGAGGATGGCAGCCGGGGAGGGCATGGAGGGCTGTGTGAAAATGCATCCACCGCTAGGCTGATCGGGCGCCCCGGCGGAGGTGTGCCAACCTGTGCCCCAGAGATCAGAGGGGGCTGGCCCCCCATTACCGATTCAAAGATCGTCATGTCGCCAGCGGGCAATGCCGGGGGGGGGGGGTATGCCAAGGGGCTGGGTAGACACGCCAGCAAGCTCTAGTACCACTGAGACGATTGGAATCAGTTGATCGTCCATATTGCCAGAGAGGCGCTGGCGGGTCACCTCATCCCCATCCGTGGTGATGGGATAGTGGAAGGATTTGGGACACGGCAAGGTAGATGATCGAAGGGCCGCCAAGGGGGCCCAACAACAAAGGAGGGTAAGGCACGCTGGGAGGGTGGGTGGGACGAAGAGAGAGGCCCTGGTTCGTAGGAACCAGGCTCCAAAACCATTGTTGCATGGAAAGCCACTGGATACGGGTCCTAGCGAGGACCATGCGGGGGCTGCATGCGAGAGAGCGTGAAACCCAACGAGAGACGTTACAGAGTGTGCTCCGTGCACACTTAACAAGTAAATCAATGTACAATAATGCATAATGAAATATGTAATGTACAAATGTTATTGTACAATTGTTTTAATGTACTATTGGCCAATGTAAGTGGTGCCACTGGCATCACCACTAGCCCGGGGGCGGGCGCTCGAAGACCTCATATTCTGGGACCCAACAATGGACCCTAGGCCAATAATGCTTGGGGCCGGTCACCGTAGGGTGGCCTTTGATTACTATATCGAGGGGTTATACCCCTTATGTACCGGTATGGCAGTACAATTTGTTGCATGTGTCTTTTCCTTTGGTGGAAGGTTTCCACAACTATATTTCACCACTCCCCTATTTGGCAGATCGCAGCTAGTGGCCATCTCAGGTGATGGGTCGTATACTCCATTTTCTCCAGTCTCTTTGATTAGCAAATCGTTAATATCATTATTCTCAGTTCCAGACACTTCGTATGGCAAGTCGTCACTGGCCTCAAAAAGGTCGTCCCAACTAGCACATGTGGGTACTTTGGGTGACAGGTCTCTATGATTGCTACTCACCACTCCATGGTTTGGCAGGTTGCTATCTACTGCCGACGCATATGCTGGGTCGCACAATTCGTTATTTCACTCTCTTCAATTAGTAAGACGCCCTTGGTGTCTTTGCTTTAGTCGGTGCATGTCCTTCATTGAGCTGGCAGGTCTTCAAGGTTTGCATGAATTTGGTCCCTCTGGTATTGTACATGACTCTCTAGCCTTGTCACATAATCAACCATCACCTATTAGCCATGGACGTTAGTAATCCCAAGTTGGTTTAGTTCCTCTATTGCTTGACTGTTTTTTGAGTTGGTGTGCTTGCTTGGGTAGTCATAGTCATCGAGAATTTCGACTTGCTTCCCATCCCAAGTATGGTTATCACAAATGACGCCTAACTCATTTTGGTCTTGATCATTGCAATGGTCCCCATTCTCACTATAATTATAAGCGTCATTACTGTGGTACTGTGGTACTCTGTCTAGTATGAATTAACGTCTTCGCCTCTTTTGTCTTCCTTTAAACGTGTACAATGTATAGGCATGATAATGTGCCCATCCACAACGAGCATCCTTCTTTCCCAATCAATTTCTGGCTGTGCTTAGGTGAGCGCAACACCCCTAAAATTGCATCGAATCAGAACAAATCAACTGCTATGGCCTTTATGGTGGTGGTGTAGAAACCCATTTCTACCATGAGACTTGCATGTGTCGGTCCTGCCACCCGTAGTGCTCCTTCTGCCATGCTGACCTTATTTGTCTTGGCGATGAAGCTTCCCGTGAGGTTCAATCAAAGGAAGCCGTTAACCACATAGTTGTCAATTATTGACAACTATGTGGTGGACAACTATGGGCATATTATAATTGATTCAAGAGCTATTGTAGCTCCTGAATCAAATTAAATATGCGCAGTCTTCCCCCAATGCGTCCATAGTAGCTCAGTAGATTTTGTATCGAGGTTGGGGTAGTATACGCATGCCCACAGTAATCTTGCTTTTGTCCCTTCTAGATTCTAAGTTCCAATTTGGCAATGGCGTGTGGTCTTCGTGGCTCAGGAGACCGCCCTTTCTCTACGAGTCAAGCCTTGGTGGCGCAATTCTTGACAATATGTCCATATCCCTTGTAGCGGTGATACTGTACTCCATAGGGCCGCTCGCCTTGGATGTTGTCCACCTCCATTGGCATGGGCCCGGCACTAGGGGGTCGGCCCTACCGTCTGTTATTTAGCGGTCCGTGCTACCGTCTATAAAATGACCATAAATTAATAGCCATATTAACCATAAAAGCTGAAATTGGGGCTCTGATGGTAGGGAGCGGATTGAGCAGTAATCAGGGCCCAGGGAGCAATAGGGAGCAAAGGGAGTGGTAATCGGGGCCTGGGGGGCGGATGGGAGCGGTAGGGAAGCATCACTAACTAGTAAAGGAGCGTCGCATCGCCAAGAACCTCTCTTCGGGCCCACCCCATCACCGACCATGGCGCTCCCTCTCCCGCCGCTTGGGGCCAGGGCCAGAGCCAGTGCGTGGCGCAACAGGCTGGGGAGAGAGTGCAGCATTGTGGGATTCCACCGGTTTGCCTTGCCGTGAGCCCCAGGGAACATTTCTTGCGGCCTGGGTGGGCACAACTACCAAACGAATGGCGCCTTGTGGGCGCCCACTCTCCCGCCTGCGTGGGTCTCGATTGGCGCCCACGGGTGTTGGGAGAGGGCGCCCGCAAGGCACCATTTTCTTGACAAAAAACGACACCTCGTGGGCGCCCACTCCCGCCACCCACGGGGGCCAATCGAGGCCCACGCGGGTGGCAGGAATGGGCGCCTATGGCGCATCATGTTCCTGGCAAAATGGGGCCTCACAAGCGCCCACTCTTGCCACCCGTGCGGCCCTCAATTGGTCGCCACGGGTGGCAGGAATGGGCGCCCGCAAGGCGCCATTTTCTTGAAAAAAAACAGCACCTAGTGGGCGCCAACTCTTGCCACCCACGGGGCCCAATCGAGGCCCACGCGTGTGGTGGGAATGGGCGGTTGCGACGCGCCATGTTCCTGGCAAAACGGCGCCTCGCAGGCGTCCACTCCTGCCACCCGCACGGCCCTCGATTGGTCGCCGCGGGTGGGGGGAGTGGGCGCCTACAAGGCGCCATTTTTCGGTCAAGTCTAGCTACCCGTGGGCTCCGACTCCTGCCACCCACGGGGCCCAAGATTGGCCCCCATGGATTGCGGGAATGGGTGCCTGCGAGGTAGCAATTGTGCGGCAACTGTGGCCCCTCGTGGCTACCCAGTCCCATCACCCACGGAGGCTAGTCCAGGTGACTGCAGGTGGCGGGAATGGGCGCCCGTGAGGCGCCAATCAATTCACCTATTCTGAGGCTCTCCTCCACCGCGGCAAGCCGTGGGGTGCCTGCAGAGGGCCGCTCGCTGTGTTGCTACTGCCATTCTTCTCGTGTGGCCGCAACGGTACTCCGCAGGATCACAATGGTACACACGGTACACTGCCCCCCCAATTACTGGATAGTACGGCAGGTTCTCAGTTTTTAATGGACGATACAACGAAAATTTTGGAAGTACAGTATGGTAATTTACGGATGGTAGCGGGTGGCCAGCACAGATCTCTATCTGGCACGCAGTGTGTATCACGGCCCCGCCGGGCAACCGCTGGTTTTCGGATGCGCTGGGGGTCGCCCTGCAACTCAGCGTTGGAGATTTGCCGGCCTCTCCACCTTAGACGGTGGGCGTATCCAGGGCGGCCGGTTGGATGGTCGCACAGTGGGCCTAATTCATGATGGGGATCATTCCCCGGGGCTTGCTATCAGCGAGAGGTGATGGCGCAGTTACGGGGGCTCGCTGGCTTGTGGGAGGCCAGAGAGTGGGCCACGAATGCAGTTGCAAAGTCACAGCATGCGCACACACTTATTGCATGTGCGATCAGCCCAAACCCGCGGTACTAATTTCCATTTTGACTTTGTCAATCGTTAAGGATCAGTTGCGACCAGTTGAGGCGCTCTGAACGGCAGCTATGAGAGTTTCTACAAGCGCATTTGCATGGCTGGCTGGCAGTGGGACGTTTGCTACCCGTTTGAAGCTTCCCCTTGTTGTTGCTGCTGTCTTTGTTGGTCGTCGTTGGCACGACAAGCTGCTCTTCATGAAGATCCAGTTCGCGAGAGGGGCAAAGGTTGGTCGTTCAGTGAACCCTCAACTGACGTGTTGCTGAGGCTGTCGACAGGGCTCAACTGCCCGTTTGAGGGTGGCTTTACTGCACTATCTCTGGGGTTGACGGCCAGAATGGACCGCCACCCTTTGCACTGCGGAGACCTGCAGCATTGGCCACCCCTTCTATGGAATACTCCATACATATCTGACATCTATCGTATTGATATTCGTACATTCGCATACCATATTGATGCGAGCGCCCTAGAAATGGCGGGAGCAAAGAGCGGCATCTCAGGGAACATGCCGAGGCCCATTGGGCGGCGATACACTTTTGTGAAAAGTGGTATAAGGTTCAGTACTCTACAGTACTTGCTTGCACTAAATTCTCCTGAAAGGCTGTAGGTGCGGAACCGCCTTCCCCATCAACGCGGCATTTGTTGAGCACTGAGTGCACCCATGCAACGTTTGGAACACTTGCCAGCACGAGAAGTATTGCAGATTAGAACGCACCTTGCTGGAGGGAGTTCGGTTGCTGGGGTCCTGGGATCTCTTCCTGGCAGCGACAGCCCACCTGTGCCCATGCTTTGTTTACATACTTCTAAGTACTGAAGCACAACTGAAGTATGTCGATAATGATCACATGATGACCCTGTGCCTTTCAAAGTTTGACTGCGACAGCCGTTCTTGCTGCGCGGCAAAGTGCCATGCACACGACTGCTCAGGTAGCCGACCTGCCACTGAGCACAATCAATAAACAGCTCACAGTCAAGCGTTATTGTAGGCAACCAACACAACCTAAGGCACCCTCAACAAGTGTGGGAGCCCTGGCGCACCCAACAAAGGTTCCAAGCGTTCAGACTCAATGGTTCAAGCTCGGGAACGAACCGAGCCTCAGTTCCCTGCCCTCCATTCCCATGGCGCCCGCAAACCCCCAAAAACCCCCGCAACCAGCGCTTTCACGCCCTGGGCCTTTGTGAGCGTTCATGCTGGAACACGAGTCAGGCATGAACGCCGTTGGTTCTGATTCGCATGTGCTGACCATGGCCATCGCGAAGGCAATGGCCATGATCGCAATATGGGGAGGTCGCCACCATCTTTATCCTTTCCAATCGTTCACAAACATCACCTCGTATTGCTGTCCACATTGGCCACAATCTCCCAGCTGTGCCACCCTACCCCGCCCCACCCCGCCACCACTACCCCACCCCGCCCTGCCTCAATCACCACCTCCAAGCTCCTCACTCTTGTACATAAGCCTTCAGGTTTGATAATCACCAGATTCGGTTCAACGCAGACTTAGGTCTGCTCTGTTCAGCAAATATCTATACCACGCCGCACACAACCTAATGAAGATAGCCAGAAGCCACAGCCGGGTGAACCAAAACACACGATGCTGAGGTGGCACTCATAAGCATCCGACGCAGCTGCCAAAGCAGGCGCACAATGGGTTCTGTGCTAAACGGAGCTCATTAGACCCCACCAACTGCATCATGTCAGGCTTCCCACACAGCTTCCTGCCTTATTCAACCCCTATATCTGTACAAATATACATGTGCCCAGTTTATCATCCAGCCCCTCATTCTCAGTTGCAATAGCTCCCCTTCCCCATGGGTTCTCTCATGGGTTCTGTACCCACAGAGGGGCTCCATTTATTGTGCCCCTAGTCTTCTTATGTCGTTTTTCTCCTTCCTCCTCAAAGGACCGTTAGAATAAGGAATATGCAATGGCAGAAATAGAAAAGAACAGGTTTTCTACACATACAAGCAATCTTCCAATGAAATACTCCCCTTCGCCGCTGGGTACCCACGCCCAGCCCTGACCAACCAGCATACCAGGAGAGGTATATGGCACCCCAATATTGCTCACTAGTAAGGACAGCCTCTCTTTTCTCCATTCCTCACAACAGAAAAAAGGTATCTTCTCACCAGTCAACAAGTTCTGCGGATCAGAGAACTGAACACCACTAGCCCAACCAAGTGCGCCGGCAGGCCAAAAGACTGCCTTCCTCACACACATTCAATATCTAACAGCGATGGCAACCCTAATTGTATGGGTACGATCTGAATAGGTCCTAAAGTTCTCGGCAATGGCAACATCTATTCTCGGATATGTGCAGCGTGCTCGCCTTGTATTGACCAAATATTATCGGCAGGAAAGTCAGCTGACATACTTCCATGATGACCCCACTGTCAATTGGCAGCACGGAGATGTGCTCAATTGATGCTGCTGCAGGAACGTCCCCCAAAGCTGCTGCCATAAAAATTCTGAAATCACTAAAATAAAAAGAGTTCAAGTAGTAGTTCAAATTTCTGTGGTTCCACAGCTGTCAACACCGTCATCGCGTGCCAGCAACGAGATGTTGTCAAGCGATGCAGCTGCCAGAACATCCTCCAAAACTGCAACCCTAAAAGTCCTAAACCCATAAAGCCCCAGTTGAGTTCATATACCCGGTTCTGCTGCCTTAAGCAGCTGCTGGTTATCGAATTGTTTGCAAAATTGACGGGCCCCCCAATTCTCTGCGATTGTGCACCTATCCCATAACACCTCTGCATATGCCCAACCGCAGTGACATGAATGGCTATAATTTTTCCTCCTCTTTGCATTCCATGCTGTTTCTGGCATCGCCGCCATCTGGGGTCAGATTCCCCTTCCCCAACGCCATCACATCTTCAAGCATCCAATTCAGACTGCCGTTTTGGAAGGAAAATGCCCCGTGTGGAAAGCAAAGGGTGGAAAGAGAGTTCCTTGGACGGCCTCGAACCGGGGCTTCTCCCGAATGAGAAGCTTGCACAACACTCAAACCACCTGGACAGGGCACAGCGATTTCACCCCATCCCTGGCTACAATATTAACTAATGAACATTTCGTGGCCAAATCACCCTCATGCCAAACATTCAACCCACACAACCACCCCAGACAAGCGTTCATACCCCTACGCGACCCCTCGTTTTTTTCTCCTCCCACCATAGAGTAACTGTGTTGATTTCGTTGACCGCAACCCGCCTCCTTCACAGCGACACCCTGCTGCTGCGGGGGAAAAGCTCGCATCCCTGGCACGGATCATCCAGCTGGCCGCTCCCGCCACTGCTCCAGCCGCCCAGGAGCAGTCCGGGAGGCACCTCAATGTCGCGGTTCATTGCCAGGAACGGCGTGCCAAGGCCCTGCACAGCCCTGTTTGCAGCAAAGTCGAAATCGGTTGGGCGATCTCCCAGCCCGATGGCACTTCCCCCTCCAGCCATATCCAACTGGGGATGGCGCTCAGGCGCCTGGCACAAGTGGGGAAAGCAGTCCTCCGTGGAGTCCCTTGCGCTGCGCGCGCCCTGGGCTTCGCTGGCGCTCAGCGCCCGCTCAAGCGCCGCGAACTGCTGGGCCTTGCTCTGGAGCGAATCCAGGGACCTCGACCTCAGGCTGCCCATGCCATTCACTGACACAGATGAACCAAAAAGTGCGGTTAGATGTTGAAAAGCACAAGTTAGGATCCAAGAAGCGCCATTTGGATGCCAGAAGACAGCGATTTATGTTGAAGAGGTGGTTGCAATAACGCTGTTCATGTTGCATGATTGCATTCGGAAAGAGGAGGGGGAACAAAAAGATAAATGTTGCGTGATTTAGATTGGGTGGTCTGTTCCCCTTTCACACATGATCTGCTTGGTAAGTCGTTTCCAGCAAGTCAAGCCATTAAAAATCGACTGAATCATATGGAGGGATAACTTAGTCGCAGCTTGCAGCATTCTATTATTCACAAATAAATTTTGC
The DNA here is from genome assembly GCA_905146915.1 of Ostreobium quekettii. Classification (NCBI taxonomy): domain Eukaryota; kingdom Viridiplantae; phylum Chlorophyta; class Ulvophyceae; order Bryopsidales; family Ostreobiaceae; genus Ostreobium; species Ostreobium quekettii. Next base: position 2,290 of record CAJHUC010002658.1, on the reverse strand, counting down.
ACTGTTACAACTATACACTTGGGCTGTAGCACCCACAACACAGCGCCCACCTCGCCCTCGGCAAGAGCAAAGACGTAATCGAGGAAAAAGTCGTTTCTGTCCATTCCAGCGCGTCTAGCTGCCACTCCCCGGACCCCCTGAGTGTACATGTGCTATCTTTTGTAGACAGGGACAAAATTTACATATTTTACACGTATTTACAGATAAAAACGTAATACCATTTTACGTGCAAACACCCAATGTTTACGCTGTAAATACCAAGCGTGCTTGCAACCACAGTGAAGTTGCGACACATTGGCCATGCCAAGTGTCCCTAGTCAACTTAAATCGCCAGACAGCGTATGGTCCCTGGCGGCCCACAATGGCCTCACAGCGCTGGCCAAAACCCACAGCAAGCCCCACAATGGAAAACACATGCACGCATGTCCAGATTAGTCGATTTGGTTCTGCTCCTCAACATCTGGACATCACGGGCAACTGATGTCAACAACTGACTAAAACCTTAGCCATTTATTTCAGTTTTTTACTTTTTGGAACAATACAAAGAACGGGCAATAGTAACAAACGTATAATAAATAAATAAATGAATGAGTAAACAAATGAATGAATGAATGAATGAATGAATGAGTAAATAAATAAATAAACAAATAAACAAATAAATAAATAAATGAATAAACAAATAAATAACGGACAATAAACAAATAACGGATCGCGGCCGCACTTTGCCTGGTGGCGCCGCCGTCAGGCTGCGCGCTCACAGCCAGAGAGTCGATGAGCTGCAGGAGCGTCCGCGTGGCGTCATCATCCCTCTGCGTGACGTCATCTTCGTAAACCGTTCCGACTGAGTCCAGTGACGATCGCCGTGGACCGCGAGCGTTCGCAGGCCAGGCGCCCGCTTGGGCCAGGGGGCCCATTGGCGACTGGGGGCTCCAGATGGATGCGGACACCGGCGTGATGGGGGAAGAGACGAATGGGTCCACGGCCGAGGGGCAGGACACGGGCGGCACCTGTGCGCATTTACATGAATGGTTAACATGAATGAATAAATGAACAGTCTCTCCTACCTCGGGCGACGTCGCCGGAATTCCCTGTCGGTGTGTGGGTGTGTGGGTGGGGTGGTGGGGTGGTGGGGTGTTGTGTGTGTGTGTGGGTGGGTGGTGTGTGTGTGTGTGTAGGGGGGGAAGGCGACGTCGCCGCCCCGGTGCCCGTGGCATCGGTGGGAGAACTGAGAGTCCTGCTGACGCCGCCGACGGCTCCCGCGACCACGCCATCCTCCATTGCGGCAATCCCGATCACGCTGCGGACGCTCGGCCTCGGTTGGGCCTTTTCTATGAATAGTTTACACAAATGAATTACACGAGTGGTTCATGATTTTATAACAAGCGAGAAAAAGGACAAGACAAATGGAATGATATCAGGTGATGCAAAGCTAACACAGGCATCAGGGACGGGCCTAACGGCATGGGCACCACGGGGAAGGTGCACTTGCCAGGCAGAAGCAAGCGCAACTGAGCCCTAACGGCTCGCAACTCTGGGCTGCTGTATATAATGTCATTTCCACACTCTTGCCGAATTGGCGTCAAGATCCGCCTGAATGGAGCCGTCTTCTTTGGGAGCCCAATGTTCAGTGAATATTCCTGCCATGGACAGCAATAGAACATGCATACGTATAACATACAAGAAAATTTTGCGATCTTCACATTTGACAGCGGCGTCTGATCAAAACCATCAGAGAGGAAACAAAGAACAAGAACAAGAGCGACTAAACCGAGAGTAAGAGTCAATGGACGGAATGGCAAGCATTAAAGAAAACAAAAAGGCGCAAAAAGAAGCGAGCAATCAATCCCTGCAATCAGTTGCCTCAACGATTGAGCGAGCGACTCGTTACAAAGAAGAGACTGGTCCGTATCTTACATGGCAATCTATTTCCCACTTCTAGAATACAAGTATAGTTTTAGTAATAGTTTATACAATGCTTCCTCTGTCTCAAATAGAGGGCATTCCATATTAAATGTCCTTTATTTGAAAGACAAAATTCGTTACCAAGGCACTTGCAAATTTACAAAAAGTCATAATCGGAAAATTTGGGTCCGATAAAACTTAGGCACCAATTTCCAAGAGAAAAAGTGAGCCCCAACCCTTTGAGAGTTGGGCAAAAGGTAAATTTTGGCGAATTCTGAGCGAAAACTCCAGGTGTACGATGTAAAAGAGGCTTGCTACAACTGATTCCAGACTTTTAATTCCTAACGGATTGACTTGATTTTCGGATAGCATACTCCAAACTCACATG
>CAJHUC010002657.1:0-11658 GCA_905146915.1 Ostreobium quekettii | reverse complement strand
GTCTGCTCAAAATCCAACCGTGTACTTTCGGCAAATGTGGTCCCAAAAGTACACAGTTAGTACACACATTGACACAGTTTCAACCGTGCATCCTAGGAAACCGTGTAGTCTACACAGTTGTTTGAGGGTACACGGTTGAAACTGTGTCAATGTGTGTACTAACTGTGTACTTTTGGGACCACATTTGCCGAAAGTACACGGTTGGATTTTGAGCAGACCGTGTCAAGACTGTGTCATTTGGCCTGTTTTTTCCTAGTGGGAGGTGTTCGCGTCAGAAGTTGCTGTCGGGCGAGATTTGGTGGCCGATGAAAACTGCTTTTCGAGGCACAATTAAACGGCTTGAGATTGTTTTCTATGATCAACGAGGGTGTTTCCCAAAATTATGGGATCTGGTGTTTCCACGTGGATATCATTTTGTATGTTTGAACAGAATTTGACAATGATTTGTCCGTTTTTGATAACTGAAAAATTTTTTGGTGCGGAGGAAGTACCCATTATTGCCATCACCGGTGCTCATCAGTCTTACTACTTACATCTCAAACACTTGCGTATTTACCCCTGTTTAAGCCGGGATCCCGGCTTGCTCCTGCTCCTTGCCAATGTTGGGCAACTTGAAACTGCTGTAGCCTTCTGTCTCAAGCATGCCCGCTATAACATCAAACAACAAGCGCCACATGCGCTCCAACATCTCACAAGAGTAGTTTTTGAAAGCTGTTGTCGTGCAAATGATATTGTCTTATATCGATCCTCCAAAATGAGTTCTATCAGATATCCATTGTAGGCTATTAAAAATCCAATATCAAGCACGCTCTAACGTGATACGTTTCTTGGCTGTTGGATGATCTCGATGTGAAACCTTTTGGGGTGGAAGCATCTTCCAATCGACGCTAAATCGATGTTTTCCAATGTGGACGGGCCCCATTCACTAGGAAGAAAGGCCAAGTAAAAGTCCAAACGTGCACAAAGTTTACGGGTTTTTTAGCATGCATAACTTTGATTAGTTGTGTTTTATGTGCGCTCGCAAAATTGTTATTTGGTCCTTTTCTTGCTAGTGACCGATTTGTGTCACCACAGAGGCCTTCAAGTGCCCAAAATTGTTTCAAACGGTCGGTAAAACTTTGTTGTCCATGTATTTAAAAAAAATACCTATGAAGTTGATCGGTTTGATCTGTAACGCTCCTAGGGGCCCATTTTGGATGGGCGCTGGGCAAGGACCTACTCCGAAAAAACCATAGGCCAGCAAATCTATTGAGCCACGTGCCACCTGGCGAGCAACGGCCGCGGTGAGCATCGCTTCCATGATGGATGCTTTGTTTTGGAAAGAAGGAACTCGCCTTCTTCTGGCACCAACCAGCCCTTGCGTCCGTCCTTCAGCGCATAAAACCATTTCCGTTCGCATGCACAACAACACGGGCATCGTAGAAACGTGGATTTCAACGACCTCCAGCCATTTTATCCAACTCCAACGGACGCGAGCCAATCTCTGCTCCTTGCTGAATTGAGTTTTGTCCATATGCTAGCACGTCCGCACCCTAGCTCCCCCAGCAGCCGGTGCAAGTCGACTTCAAGATTTGGTGTTGATTGCCACATCTCCAATTGTGCACCGCGTATAGGGCGGGATCTCGGCCACTTTGGTCACCAACGGCTTGCGAGGTATTTTGCGGCGCCCAAAGTTTCTTTTGTATAGGCCAGGTAGATTCGCGCTATTGGGATCGCGAGCCGCCGCCCTGAATTGTTCCCAATCTGCTCAACTGTTCTGCAGCAGATCTCAAATCGACGGGGAGCTCATCGACCACAGCTTTTGGGACGCGCTGGCGTCCCGCCATGTGGATATGCAATCCCGCTCCGACTTGTAGATTAAAGGGCGTGGGCAGCACTCGCTTGTCCACTCTGCCGGGGGGGGGGGGCGGAAAGTCGCTAGGGTTGGGGCCCGCTTCCAAGCCACCGCACGACAGTTGGTCTAACAGTTTGGTAACATCTTCATTAGTATTCAGCCGATTGTTCTAAGAAATCTGGCAGGTCAAGATTGAAAAAATCAATATCTCATCAAAGTTTTAACGTTTTTGGAGATGCTTTAATGTTTTTCTAAAGGCCACAAGCAGTACCTGACAAATTTTTTGGACCGGGAAAGTATAAAGTATTCACCCGGTGTTAGTAGGCGGGTATTGGAGCTCAAAAATGAGAGGTGGATATTAATAGTGGGTCATGTACACTAACGCGGCTCGGGATCCTGATTCCAATGAGTAGACAAAGTAATTTGTTGATACATGATGCACACCAGTTTGTCATTTGTGTTTACAACACCGCTTTCACGTTCCCGTTTCAGTGCGTGAAAGTGCGCAAATAGAGAAGTGGTCATATGTACAGCCATGTTTACCCATTTTCACGCCTCGCTGACAGACCCAGCTGGGTGTAACTGCGTAGTATGTACATGACGATGTCTCCAGCAATGACCAGTCCTCCACCCCGAGAGCACCAACAGCGCAGCATTCCACATCGCCATCTGCCAGGGCAACGACGTCGTCAAATAAAAGGTTGTCTTCCCCCCAATTCAGCGTCTCTAGCTGCCACTCCCGAACTCCCAGTCTTAACGCATTGTCCTAAAGTACCCAGGCCAGGGCTCATTTTCCGCATTTTTGGACCTATTTAGACGTAAAACATAAAAATATTTCTGGGTTAAACATGGGTAAATATGTGAGTGTTTCCGAGGTAAATGGCGAGACGCCGGCAAATGCAAGTTGCATTCCGCACATTTCAGCGCCTCTATCTGCCACTCCCGGACTCCCCAGTCTGAATGTATTATCTTAAAGTACACAGGGCCCTTTTTCCGAATTTTTGGGCTTATTTACAAGTAAAAATATAGAAGCATATTTTTGCGCTTAAAGAGGGGTAAATACACAAGTGTTTGCGATGTAAGTAGTAAGACTGATGAGTACCGGTGATGGCAATAATGGGTACTTCCTCCGCACCAAAAAGGCTTTCAGTTACCAAAAACGGACAAATCATTGCTGAATTCTGTTCAAACATACAAAATGATATCCACGTGGAAACACGAGATCCCATAATTTTGGGAAACACCCTCGTTGATCATAGAAAATAAATCTCAAGCCGTTTAATTGTGCCTCGAAGAGCAGTTTTCATCGGCCACCAAATCTCGCCCGACAGCAACTTCTGATGCGAACACCTCCCGGCTTGCTCCTGCTCCTTGCCAATGTTGGGCAACTTGAAACTGCTGTAGCTTTCTGTCTCAAGCATGCCCGCTATAACAGCAAGCAACAAGCGCCACATGCGCTCCAACATCTCACAAGAGTAGTTTTTGAAAGCTGTTGTCGTGCAAATGATATTGTCTTATATCGATCCTCCAAAATGAGTTCTATCAGAAATCCATTGTAGGCTATTAAAAATCCAATATCAAGCACGCTCTAACGTGATACGTTTCTTGGCTGTTGGATGATCTCGATGTGAAACCTTTTGGGGTAGAAGCATCTTCCAATCGACGCTAAATCGATGTTTTCCAATGTGGACGGGCCCTATTCACTAGTAAACAAAGGCCAAATAACACGTGTTCAAAAGTGCACAAAGTTTACGGGTTTTTTAGCATGCATAACTTTGATTAGTTGTGTTTTATGTGCGCTCGCAAAATTGTTATTTGGTCCTTTTCTTGCTAGTGACCGATTTGTGTCACCACAGAGGCCTTCAAGTGCCCAAAATTGTTTCAAACGGTCGGTAAAACTTTGTTGTCCATGTGTTCATAGGAAAACTTACCTATGAAATTGATCGGTTTGATCTCTGACGCTCCTAGGGGCCCATTTGTGGATGGGCGCTGGGCAAGGACCTCCTCCGCAAAAGGCCAAAGGCCAGCAAATCTATTGAGCCACGTGCCATCTGGGGAGCAACGGCCGCGGTGAGCATCGCTCCCATGATGGATGCTTTGTTTTGGAAAGCAGGAACTCGCCTTCTTCTGGCACCAACCAGCCCTAGCGTCCGTCCTTTAGCGCATAAAACCATTTCCGTTTGCATGCACAAAAATACGGTCATCGCAGAAAAGTGGATTTCGACGATCTCCAGCCACTTTATCAAACTCCAATGGGCGCGAGCAAATCTCTGCTCCTTGCTGAATTGGGGTTTGTCCATATGCTAGCACGTCCGCACCCTAGCTCCCCCAGCAGCCGGTGCAAGGTCGACTTCAAGATTTGGTGTTGATTGCCACATCTCCAATTGTGCACCGCGTATAGGGCGGGATCTCGGCCACTTTGGTCACCAACGGCTTGCGAGGTATTTTGCGGCGCCCAAAGTTTCTTTTGTATAGGCCAGGTAGATTCGCGCTATTGGGATCGCGAGCCGCCGCCCTGAATTGTTCCCAATCTGCTCAACTGTTCTGCAGCAGGTCTCAAATCGACGGGGAGCTCATCGACCACAGCTTTTGGGACGCGCAGGCGTCCCGCCATGCGGATATACAATCCCGCTCCGACTTGTAGATTAAAGGGCGTGGGCAGCAATCGCTTGTCCGCTTTGCCGTGGGGGCGGCAAGTCGCCAGGGCCCGCTTCCAAGCCACCGCACGACAGTTGGTCTAACGGTTTAGTAACATCTTCATTAGTACTCAGACGATTGTTCTAAAAATCTGGCAGGACAAGATTAAAAAAGCTCTCAATATATCACCAGTTTTAACTTTTTTGGAGATGATTTAATGTTTTCTAAAGGCCACAAACCATACCTGACAAAATTTTTGGACCAAGAAAGTATGCCGTATTCACCCGGTATTGGCAGGCGGGTATTGAGCTCAATAATGAGAGGTGGATATTAATAGTGGACCATGTGCACTAACGCGGTTTGGGTTCCTGATCCCAGTGAGTAGACAAAGGAATTTGTTGATAAATAAGTTGTGAAATGCCCAGAAACGGGCAAAAATGGCAATGCTATTTTGGGATGTGGTCGGCGTCTTCACGGGAACTGGCGGTCTTGACTTGGGGCTGCGGCAGGCAGGTGGTGGCAGGTGGTCGCCACTGGCTATTGGGCCAACAGGGGTTCGCTGGAATGCTCGAGGCGTGGCTGCCTCCGCAATGCACGCAACGAGGACGGACATGGATCTCGATTCGCTGGGGCGCCACGCCGCGACGATGAGCTGGACACACGGCGGTTTTCCGAGGTCGTGGCGGCTGGGAAGGCTGGTGAGATTTGCGATTGAGTTGGTGCCCTGGAGGCGGTGGGATGTGCGAATTGGGGACGGGCCTGGCCTTCGCAGAGCTTTGCGGGCAGTTCTGCCAGGGGGGGTCTCACAACGGCAGCTGTCCCGACCAGCGCCGTCGCCTGCGACCGTCGCCTCACCATTCCTGGCGCTGGGCCTTGGGGCGCTCTTGGCAGGCGCCAGGGCGGAACCTGCTCTGGACAATGGACGGGACACCCGTGATGCGCTCAATGCATATTCTTTGATCTTTGTGTTGCTTGTGTTGTGTGCATAGCCGCTTGGGAGACCCTACCTCATCGATTCAGCGCATGGGACAGATCTGTCCCAGATTCCACAGAGAATGTGGAGTTTCGCACACACTCTTTCGTTGTATTGGGGTGCCTTTAGCGGATGAAATATGTTCATTCTGGAATGCAACGTCTCTTACCCGCAATGAATTGATGCACGAAAGCCACCTCCAAGCGATTCAGCACTGAAGCTCACAATATGGGGCAACTGATTTGAAGCAATGACGTGTGCGAATCCCAGGTGAAATTCTCAATGGGTCAGGCCGGCTGGTAATACTCCACTTCACGAAGTGCTGAGATGATCATCGCAGTTGTCACGACGCTGCTCCGGCTAGATATGGCCACCTCATCATCGCCACGAAGGGCGGTTCCCGTCTCAACTCAACCAGCAGCGGCGCCAGACTTATCATTCTCACGCAAGCGTTCGCGGCTTGGAATCCGCCATAGGTGAACCGCCCCATGGTCGCGGACGCAGTCGGTATTTTTAGGTGCAGCCCCTGGCAGCGGAAGCGTATCCGAACCCTTTGAAGACAGGCTGGGGATAGCTTGCGAAAACGGCAAGCGTCGGTCAATCGTGGGGTGGAAGAGGGGAAGGGCGACAAGCTGTGCTCTTGTGCTCGGGTGGCAGACCCGAAATTAGACTACAGAACTTTGACCCTCTGATGCCGGGCCATCAAGTATACTGAAACAAGCCAGAGGGGAGTACTGATCGTCAATTGGGACATTATCATGTAATCTGGGAATGTCAGTGTGCTGCAAATATGCATAAATATGGCGCAGAAATGGCCATTTCCCTATTTATGCGTTTTATATGCAAAAACGTAAATGTAAGTATGGAGGCGTAAAGCCAAAAACCAAGCCTGTTTGGACTGGTCATTGAGGCCATAGCCCAGAATCTGTCGAATCAGTAGATCAAACACCAATGCAGTCAGTTGTATTTCTTCCGCCCTGGCGCTTCCTCACCGATTGCTGTCTGCCACGGTCCGCCGTCTGTGAAGCGCAATGCAAACCACTCAAGACCAGGCTCTCGCTGCCTGGCACCACATTCTGTCCATGTGGCTGGACGTAGGCATATACATGTTGATGTGTGGTAAATTAACGCAAATTTGCGTTGAACTGCAGCGGCTGGCGCTGCCATATGTGGAATATGCTGTCTTTCATGCGGATTGGCATTGGAAATGCACTTTGTACAGAACAACGGTCCATTCTGACCGTTATCCCAAGATATAGCGTAATAAAATCGCCATCGAACGGAATCTGAGCCACATCCATGACATTAGCATCATATCGCCTGAGGATGTCCCGGTATCAGAACGATTGTCCGTTTTTACTTCCATTCGGAAAATAACCTGTGAATCTTCTTCAGAAATTCTGCCGACATTCTTCAGTAAGCCACTGGAAATCTTGAGGATGATTTTGGGCATTTAAGTCGCATTCCACAGGCATAGGTTGTATATTAAAATGACGGGAGGCAGCGGACCACCATTTGGGAAGATTGAAACGAGCATTAACAAAAAGTGCGTTTAGTGCCGATCGGCACTAATTATAAGCCTCTCGAGGCTTACAATTTCCACAAGCATAGTATTGAAATGGCGCTACGATCTAAGGCAATGCTGAGGGGTGAAGTTTTTCTGGTACGCAAAATTTTCTGGTACGCGCATCACCAGTGTCAAGACGAATTGGGGGTGGCGCCGGTGCCCCATTTAGATCGCACTCGCGCAGCGGTGGCCGCTCATTCGCGGGGCCTCGTTGCGAGGCCAAGGCGCGGGGAAGGACCCACTAAAACATCGCTGAAAAGACGTGGCTGGCATTTCCAGCACGAACAACGGAGGCAGCCCCTTATTCACTCTCCAGGGCAGGCCCGGCTGCGTCTTCGCGATGGTCAGAAATGCCGTGTTATAATCCCGCCTTGAGGCTCCTAGACTCTGCCTAGAAATGATCGCGACTGGCTGCTGGTGCTAGATGCAACCATCAACGCGAACAAAAGAGACGCATCCGTGTTGGTGAAGAAGCCATCCAGCACGCACTCCTCCTCTTACTTGCCAGCGAAATTTTGTGCTCTTAAATGGATGTCCGCATTCTGTAAGCAACGATTTTCTTCAAAGAAGTGGTCCTATTCTCTCGTTTTATGCGTGCATCATTCTTCCATCCTATTGCGCTTGCCTCGCTGCGCCGTCGTTGTCGTAAATTGGGTTTCCACACCAACATGGCATTTACTTTCATGTGATATTTTCAATATCTCTTGCCAACGCTGACACTTACAGGAGTGCAAGAATACATGCAAATGCCCTCGAATGTGCGTCGCTGAGAGCAGTGCGTGCCTGTTGTAATGTCATTCCAGAGAAACACCAGCAAGGCAGACCGCCTGAAAACATGCGTCTCCAACCCTTAGAAAAATCTTCTCATCGGAAGGATATTTGGTTAGTTGACTTGCGGATGTAAAAAACGGATACGATGACAGTTGTATTGATGGCTGGGCCGGAGGATTGGCTCAGGTGACCATTAATGGCATCACGCGCGGTGTTCCTCAAGGTTCTGAGTACGGTATGACACATGGTCATCATTGCTGCGTGAGCTCCTTGGTCTTTTCCTCCTCCTGAGACAGTGGGGTCTTCATTTCTTCTGAGCATCCTTCTAGACACACCCATTGGTTAGTTTGCCATGGAAGATCCCAGACAGCCAAATGCAGAGAGGAAGGTGCACATGGGCTCAGTTGCGGGAGTGCACCGAGCGACTAAGACAAGGCCGGATCAGCATGAGCATGTCGGCAAGCGCAGAAAGGAAAGCGATGCGGAGTGTGTCCGCCGTGGGACAGGGCACTCAGCAGGCGTCCGTGCACCTGAGCAAAGACAGCAGGGCACCGCGCCCTTCACAGCAGCACCCCGGGAATTCCCAGAAAGCCGCGAAGCGAGGAATTCGAAGGGAACTTGGGCGGCGCCACGATGTTCTTCAGCAACTCCCAATGGAGTACGGGATGGGATATGGGATGCAAGGGCCGCCTGTGCCTAAAAGGGTACCTTCCCCATGGAGCCGAAGAGGGCAATCATCGGATGGCAACAAGGTCCAGACCGTTTCATTTATGTTGGAGGAGCATTCATTTAGAGAGGCCAAGACACCATTTTGTCTCTTGCTGGCGGTGGCAATGCACTTGAATTGATGAGCTTAGTGCGCTGACCTTGATTTTGGACGTGGTTGGAATCTTCCCTTTTGACCTTGGCGGGATCGGAAAGACCTTGAAAGCCTTGGAAAAGGATTTGCACCTTTGCGTTTGAACGCCTGGTCGCGTGAAGAGTTGCCTGTGGCTTGTTGCTGGTATCTACTGTCCAAATTCGTAGTCTAGCGTCTCGCCATCTCGGAATGGCAACCACCCGGGAACCCCCTAGTACTTTGTTGAGCACGGCGCGCCGCGGGGTCCAGAATCCCAGGATGGCCCGCTTGCGTCTTTGGCGGAGCGCCTTGTAGCTGCAGACGGTCCAGAATCCCAGGATGGCCCGCTTGCGTCTTTGGCGGAGCGCCTTGTAGCTGCAGACACCGCTGGGAGCCCATGAAGGGAGCCCGTGTGTTGCCTGGCGGGGAAGCTGACTGGCCAGATGTGCTTCCTGCTTTTCGCCCAGGCGCATCCTGACGCAGCACGGAATCTGTTGTACGAAATGCTCAATGGCAATCACTAGTATACAACAACTATTGTTGCTTCTTTAGTGCACGGGCAACGCACGTTCAGGCGCCTCTACTCCAATCCTGGCCTTGCGTGATTTCTGCTGCGACTTGGCTGCTTTGCCGCGCGTCCTGCTGCGCAGGCACGTATGTGTGGGGAATGGGCTGGGATTGTACTGCTCGGGCGACTGTAGCGGATTTGGCGCTTACCTGTCTGGAGGGACGGGGGATGCATCGTTTGGGCGTTGTCGCGAAACGCTCATTTTTCATTAGTTGCGGTGGGCGGAATTTGCGTGCAATGGGGGCAGGAGTCCAACTGTTCACCCCTCAGCTCCATCAAAACATGCAAATATGCTTCATACCTGGCATTCTTAACAGACATCAAACGCAACACATCAGTGCACATCAGCGCGTGTGATATGCAGCATTCATGTTGCGCCTCATTTTGTATGCTCATTATTTGTGTCCATTAGGGTAATCCGAAATTTTCAAATATCTTGTGCTCAGTCTGTAAACGTGGCTATAAAAATGGGCGACACAATTTTTCTCATCGATGTGTTCTTGAATCGTGAAGCCGTGTACATGGAGATATTATCCATATCATTGCCAATGCGAAATCATTGTTTTCTTGTATACCTGGTCGCTGTTTTGCAAAATTCTTTAGACGCATTTTCATTCACATTGTATTGGATAAAATCAGGAACCACCACGCTCGCTGGCTACTTTATTTGAAGCTCTAACAGGCATATTCTAATGCACAGTTGGCCATCACATCCGGAAATTTGCTAGGCGTTGATGCAACATTGATGGGCACTTCCATCAACGCCGGTCTTAAGAGCTGGTGTGTGTAGAGCGGTCTTGATGCAATGTTGCATCAAGAGCAATACGGCAACGTTGCATCAATGCCTGAATTGATGGAGTGTTGCTATCAAAGGCTGTTGGCAGGGGTTTGCTGCGATGTTGCAGCAATATGCCTTGATAGCGCCATGGCGGCAGGACGCTTTCTTGGCGTGCACTATCAATGGCAAGCTTTGTTGTGTGGGCGGGCGGGGTGTGGTGAGGTATGGGGCGTGTGGGTCGGTGGAGTGGCGTGGCGGCGGCGGCGGCGGCTCGTGCGCATTCAAGCTTGCACGTGGCTGTCGAGTAGTTCGTGTACGTGTACGTGTGTTCACGTGAAGGTTGTTTCAGGGTTAGAGGCCACAGTTGGCTGTTGTGCGTGGGCAGGTAGAGAATGTCACCGCTGTCGCTCAGGCTGCAAGGCGATCGCCGGGGCATGCAAGCCACAACAAAGTTGGCAGCCACCACACCAGCCAAGTATTCTGTCGCCTGCAACACAATCGTGCACACACTCAGCGCCCCTGCAACGCAGCACGCACGATCAGTCGCTCGTGATCCTTTGCTCGCGGGTTGTGTAACGCACCTTGCGGGCACGCCCAGCCAAGACACGCCATGGGCATGGCCTTCGGCCACCTCCCACAAATTTCGATCTGAAGATGCCGCCGCCATGTTGGTGGCAAGGGGGGCAAGGGCGCCGCCGCTGCACCCCACTCCACACGACACGGCCCTCCGCACACGACGCGTCTCTCCCCACACGACGAGCACTGCACTGCCCCGCCGCCGCGATTTGCGGGTCACAGCGGCTCAGGAACAACGTGTCTCGAGATCTCAATCATGGCCCGCAAAATCCAAACGGTTGAGCAATTCACTGATGACAAATCTGGAGGCAAGGCACCGCCCGCGAGGTTGGCGTTTGAAACAAGTCGTTGGCGCCTCCAGTGGCCAGCGCCAGTTATTGCACAGTGGCGTTCAGCACAGCGGCACCACCGCTAGGCCCCTTCTCGCGTGGGCCGGTATGGGTCAGCGCTTGAGTTTGACCAAAGTCAATCCTTTGGCGATCTCGACGTTGGCCATCTAATTCGCTGCTGGCCAACAACGACGATGACAAACCTGGTGCAAACTTGCTCGTACAGCAAGGTTGCAAACTCTTTAGCGAGGGCCAGGTCGCTTTGATGTTGCGCAAGGCGGACGGCATTGAGCCAGCCCAACGTTCGATCTGATGCCAAGGTTGGTGCGCCTGCCCAATGGCATCGATGCAAGGAGCCAGCCCCGGCAACTAACGAGGGGTGCGCCCACACCCAATAGGGGCTGCAACGCCAGGCTGCGACGTTGGAAGGCACCCAGAAAACAACAGAAGGGGTGCTCGAAATGCAGACACACCATATGGGGCATTGCGGACACTGTCACAATCAGCCTTGTTACAATATTGATGCACCACAGCATGGATGGAACATTGGCCGCAAATGCATCAATCAGCCCTGATGCAGCGTTGACAGGCTGCGCCATTGACTCAACGTTGCAGCAACGTTGATGAGGTGGTGGTGAGCCAGCAACATTGCTGCAATGTTGCCGAAAGTGACCTTGCTGGATCGTTGATGAACACCGGCATCTGTGAGCCGTTGCTCCATAGGCATTGTCTCAACATTGTTAGTCATTGCTTCAATACCCTTGTTGCATCAAGCCCTATCAATATT
>CAJHUC010002656.1:0-74652 GCA_905146915.1 Ostreobium quekettii | reverse complement strand
CATGCCGCGGAGAGCGGCATTCTGCTGCTGCCCGGCCAAATTGCTCTATTCTGCGACCACAAAAAGGGTCGCTCTCCTCGCAGCAGCCGCGGCCACAGCCCCCACGTGGTGCAGCAATAGCTGCTCCGGTCGATTGTCTTCCTCGCCGTGCTACAAAGCCGTCACTCCTCCACCGTTTCCATTCAGCTCCATGGGGGTCGGCCCGCCTCGATAGGGCACCAATTGCCCGGCCGATTCGCCCCCCGGATTCCCAGACTCTGGGCGAGGATCCCCACTCGCCATACCGGCCGTCGGCCGGTGTGTTCTCGCCGCTCGAACGCTCCGCACTCCGAAACCAATGATGCGGGAGCTTCGAAGCTCCCTCGGGCGCACGGTCGGATGAAACGGGGAGTCGGAATCCCCGGGCGGTTACTACATTTGTACATTATACAAGATTGTCTTTAATTGTTCCGTTCATTGTCCCATGTCCTTTGTAACCACCCCAGGGCCAGTTTACCCAACTCAGACCCATTTAGGGTAATCAAATACATCTAACTTATCTACAAAAGCAACCGTATCATTGACCACAGATTGATCGCCGATTGACCGGTGCCATAGGCACGCGATCTCGGTGGCCAAGCCAGTCGTGTTCATCGCCACTGCGCTAGGCACAAATGAATGCTGAAGGCGGCCCCCAAGCACGGGTGTGGTGCCTCTCACGGGGCCGCACGGGGCAGCGACGACGCCCTTGATTGGCGCCCTCAACAAATGCGGGTGAGGCCGCCGTTGATGCCGCTCACGGCCAGCTCGACTGGCAGGCGCGAGTGGCGGGCGCGATGGCAGGCAAATACCATAGCAACTCGCTGGCGCTTGGCCACAACAAAGCGTTTAAAATGGTGGGGCAGGAGCAGGGGGGCGAAGGGGCGAAGGCGGGAGGGGGGGCGCCGGGAATGGTTTGATCGCCATCTCCGCCTGGCGGCAAGCAACTGCAGGGTCCTGGTCAGGTATTGGTCAGGACCGCGTTGTTGGGTAGGGAGGGGATGGTGGCAATGAGACCGCCTGCTATGGCGTTCTTGCTTCTACAAACACTGACATTTTCATGGAGGCTTGCAATCCTTGGCAGGGCGTTGTTTACGGAAAGACAAAGGGTCCCACAATGACAATGGGACACGGGAATTGTTCCTTTGAAAACGTAGAGGCTGCGGAGAGGCAGGCTGCACCTTCAAAGGTGCAGCCGCTTGCATGGCCAACCGTCGTCGCATAGTGGGCGGGCCTACTCGTCGATCCCCGGCGCTCAGGGCTAGTAGCATCGTTGCAATCGCCTTCTGTTGATCACGCTCTAACACTTCGATCCGAGCCATCGAGGAGCGGCCTGTCCGCCAGGTTTGGCGGGTGAGTTTTCTGCAGTGCAGCGGGGTAGCGGTGCGGGGCCGGGAGCGGGCGGCGGCAGCCGCCAATATGGGTGGCCCATAGTGGCCAAATAGAAAAGAAAGAGACATGCCGAGATGCATCGCCTCCATTCCCTTGGCCACGCGGCACAAAGTCTTCATGCCCCACGCACGGTTGGGCAGGAGAACAACGGCACCGGTGTCAGGTCCAGCCGCATCCACATCAAGGCACTCCATATTTGCCACCGCGCCGAAGTCGCAGTCCGCGCGGCTAGTGTGTGGCTCCTGCTGATCGCTTGCCCTCTCGCTGGTAGCGAACATGTCGGCGTACGTGGGGTGCTGGTTTAGGGAGGGGTGAGGCATAGAAAGGGTGTCGCTGGTGGGGCCCGTGGCCGAGGCGACATGGATGCTGTGGCAGTGGTGGTTCGGCGGTTGGGGGGGTGGGGGGTGGCGGCGGGCGCATTACCACTCCGTGACGTGCAAGGAGCAAGTCCGAGGCTAGCACCGCGACTTGCGCTGCCAAAGGAATTGCTCGCACACCTTTTACGTTTCAATGCAACAAGAGACTTGGAGCACGCCTTTCCCTTCGCAAGTGCCGCGAGCCCCCACAGCCCACCTGCGTGACTGCAACACAACTGCACCCATGCATTTCGCTCCCCCATCCATCGTGGTCGTTGCAGCCTCGAGTTTGGAACCTCGCAGCTCCAAACTCCGTGGCTGTTCCGCTGGCCGTTTATCTAGCCGTTGCTCCGGTTGGCCCCCTCGCATGGAGGTTTGGGTCCGTCCCTTGCAAGTTTTGTCATTGCCGAGGTCCGCTCGTGTAGCATTTGCAAACATAGGTGCCCATTCCTATCGACAAGGCATGATAGGTGCACGGCGCGGTGCCGCGCTGCTCTCTGCTGTGGCGTCGTATCTCGCTGCACCGCTCTGTGCCACAGTTTCAAAGCCCGGCTGCCTCTTGTTCCTTGAGCTATCGCTCGCTCGTGGCCCTTTGGTCCGTTCAAGGCCGCTTTGTCATAGGCGGCGGCCAAGAACCTTGGATCTCGCTACGCTCGCAACGTCAGGTTGCTTGGCTTCCGCCGCGACGTGCAATTTGCTGCGAGCGCCGGCAAACCTCGCTTGGCGGTCAGGCCGAAAGACACCAATCGCCACAACAAAAAGTTGCCTTTGCCTCCCATGTGCACAGGGCCGGCGTGGCGGGGCGCAGCGGGGCATGATGGCGAAGGACTTTGAAAAATCCGTGGCAGAGCGGCTGCTGTCGCGTGCAAGGGTTGCCGCAGTGCTTTGGGGCAGCAGTGCATGTACCCATGTCCGACTCGCCTGGCGAATATTTTAAATACCGCCGGGTTAATAAGCTCACAATTTGCTTGCTTCCTTTCTAAAAACCAGATCACCCACCACTTGAAGTCTACCACAGAAGATGAGACTAAAGAGGCGAAGGAGACTGAGGCAAAGGCAGCTAAAGCTAGTGAAGATGATTGGCTAGAAGTGCCTACCTTACCCCGACAAGCAACGGAAGCAACGACAACAACAACAACAAGATGGCACAGGAAACAAAAAGAAGTTGCAAGTGAGAACCCTTCTGATCTTATTCTTAAAGCAGTGTCCATTTGGGTAGCACAACGTTGGCAGCCAACAGAAACCAAAGCCCAAAAGAAGATGGACGCCTGGAGTTGGTGGCAAAATATGAAAATTTCCATCCGTTGATAGCAAATGTGGCGCGCCGTGCACTCGTATTGCAAGCCAGTAGCGCAGCTTCATAGAGGCCATTTTCACAAGTGGGTCTTATTGTAAATCAGAAAAGGCATTGCCTTTGGGGAGAACGGATTGACGGTTTGAGTTTGGTAGGATGGCATTGTGATGAAATGCATAGGGAAGATGGGCATCGACTATGGAAGAGATTACAGAGATCGGGGGTTTGATAGGTAGGACTATTTTTCTTGCGTTCCTGTGTGATCAGCCGTTGTGGGTACTCCAACCCACTCCAGGCTTTGAGGTGACAGGCACAACACCACGAGGAGCTGGATGGATTAGATACACATACTCAAAATTTTTTAATCTCTTATTTATTTTGCATTGTTTCCAAGTTGTTCATTTGTTGGTATTTGTTTGGTATTTTATTTTGTTTGTATTTTGTTTTGTGTGATTGCACCTTCATGCATTGTATTATGCTGCTCTGCTTTTTTTAGGCATTGCCTATAATGATGAGCGGTCGTGAGGGGCCTACATTGTAGGTTTGTGTACTATCGAGGGGCAACTTTTGACCGGATTTGAGGTATTTTTGTTGTCCCTTTTAATATGTTGCGTGCCTTTGATTTCTTGTTTGTCTGATGGGCGTTTGATCTTTTGAATATGTTGATTGCACGTTTATGGATTGCATTTGTGTTGCTTTGTTTTGATATTATGAGTTTGCCTCCGATGATGAGCGGTCACATAAGTTTGTCCACTAATGAGGTAGATTTTGACTAGCTTTGAGACACCATAGTTTTCAAAGTGTTTGATGGGCGCTGGTAGGTTAGGGCATTGAGGCCCTTGCGTTGAGGTGACAAACGCAACGCTTGTGGATAATATATTATGCCGGCGTGTGTTCCCCCTTGTGCGTTGTGCGATTGGCTAGGTTGTGCAGCCTTGGCTTTGAGGCGACAATGCTATACTTGGGTAACCCCTCACCTCTTTCAAAGTGTTTGATGGGCCCTGCTAATTTAGGGCTTTGCTCGGTTAAGAGGGCAAAATGTAGTGTTGTAAGACTACTAGCTTCACCACGTTCGTTGCTCCTAATTGTATATCACCTCATGTATGTATATATCTTGTAGCCTAGTGTGTGCGCTTTCTTGCGGCATATTGTGCAATCAGTTGGGTTACCTTGCCATGCACTAAGGCAACAAATGCAACACTCATGGGCAACTTGTGTGCCGGCGTATGTTCTCCCTTGTGCATTGTGCGATCGGCTAGGTTGTGCGGTCTTGGCTTTGAGGCGACAATACTATGCTTAGGTAACCCCACACGTCTGGCTACAATAAAGCCGCTACACTCAAAGCAAGTGTATCTTCTACCTTAAAATATATATAGTAAGACACAAAGAGATGGACAACACTACTTACTTTCATAAATTTCCAATGGTATTGGGAGGAAAACAAAGTTCCAGTGGTACGATCAGAGGTGGGCCGTCCAGGAACGGGGACGGACTAGGAACGGGGACGGGGACGGGAACGGGGACGGACCGGAGTCCGTCCCCGTCCTTGGGCCGGCAGGCCCAAGAACGGCCAGGGACGGCTCCGTCCCTGGCTGGGAACGGACTGGGACGGATCTAGGACGGTATGGCCCACCTAGGAGTCCGTTCCTGTACTGCCCAAGGCCGGTCTAGAGTCCGTTCCAAGCCGTTCCGAAGGCCGTTCCAGGCCGTTTCGAAGGCCGTTCAGGCCGTTCTGAAGGCCGTCCCAGGCCGTCCTGGGACCCGTTCTAGAAGCCGCCCCACAATACATAACAACATCAAATTTATGCGTGGACCAATAAGAATGCAGCGATCAGATTTGACGCATGGGCCGCGCGCCCCATGGTCCACAAACGTGGTGCCCCTGCCCCCCTGCAACACAGTTTGCACCTGTTGCGATGGGTGGCAAGACCAAGCAGACGCAGCGGCGGCGGCATGTGAAGGCCGGGGAGTCACGGCCCCCGGCCCGACATCACCAAGGCGGCCCCCCACAGCCTGCGGCAGGGGATGCCCGGGGCCAGACAGAGGGGCGCCCGGAAAGGCGGTCCCCCCCCCCCCAAGGTGAGGGATCCGGGCATGCGGGGACGGCGGTGGCAGCGGCAGGGGGGGAAGGCCAGGGGGCGTCTGTTGGCGGCAGCGCCCCACTCCCGGACCTGTTTGACTTTTCGCATTTGGTGGCGGGGGGCCTGGGGGACTCGGATTTGGAACCCAGCGCGGAGGGGGCTCTGAACCTACAACAGCTGCCAGCTGTTGGGGCATCTGAAGGGCTGTTGCCGGCCGGGGATCCCGAGGGGGCGTCTGTGAGTGGCAGGGTGGGGTCTGCATCTGTACCGGCGGCGACACCTGGGGCCCCGTTGACGGCATCGGGGGCGGCCGCCTCTGGAAGCGACATGAAGCGCGCGACCGGCGGCGAGGGTGGGAATGCACCCTCAAGGGCAAAGCGGGCCCGAACGGAGGGAGGGGGTGGGTGGGGGTCGCCTCTGGTAGCAATAGGTGTGTGGCCCCACCATTGGGGCCTGGGCAGAGCGGCAGCCGGTGGGTGAAGCCATTGTATGTGGAAGAGGAGGGGCGGCCTGGCATCCTTGTAAGATACGACAGTGTTACGGGGAAGGAAGACGACCACAACAAGATCATTTGCCGCATATGCGGCAAAGGGATTTCCTTCAAGTCGTCATCCTTCTCGACTGCGGAAAAGCATATGGGGCACCACAAGGTCACGCGACGGACGCTGTCCGTTGCCGTGGAGCTGGCAGACAAAGCACGGGCGGATGGTGTCGCTTTTCCCATGGCTGAGTTTCTTGCGCGGACGGCTGAGGAGGGCCGTGAGGTGGGAGTGGCACATTACATGCAGCAGGAGGCCTTTGCCACAGGAACCGCCCCGTGGCAGCAAATGCGGTCAGCGATCACCCGCTGGATCGCAGCGGATAGCATTCAACTATCCGCTGTTGAGTCTCCAAACTTCCGCCGCATGTGCAAGGCACTCAACGGCCGCTGCCCCTCCTTCAGCCGGAAGGCCGTCACCAACGAGGTCCGCTGTTACCACGTCGTCGCATGCATTGTGTGCAATATGTTCTGTTGTCCCATGGTGTCCATGTGATACAGTCCGCAACACACAACTGTGTTGGTTGTCAGCCTGAAAATAGTGTCTTTGTTGTTATGGCAGGTGGCATCCATGCACCGCCAGGCGGTGCAGAAGCTCCGGGGGATGGAGGAGTGGAATAAGGTGCGGCCAGCCTTCACCTGCGACCTTTGGCGCTCTCGCACGCGGCGAGAGTATTTTTTAATGACCATGCACTGGGTGGAGGAGACGCACCAGCATGACGGCCATGCCAACCGCCAGTGGCGGTTGCGGAGCAGGTGCATGGGGTCAGTGCCTGTGGAGGCGGAGAGCATCACGGCTGAAGGTGAGAGGCTGTGCAGCGAATGGGTAGCAGTGACTACCCAACTGGCAGCTGGTCGTGTTGTTTGTTATTTGTGATATTCGCCTTTGTTGCTTGTCGCAAGCAGTTTTTGTATGCAGTGGTGGTGGACCTGGCCCGCAAGGAGCTGGAGAAGTATGGGATGATGGGGTGAATGGGCAGCAGTGACTGCCCAAGTACCAGCTAGTCGAGTGGTTTGTTGCTTGTCACAATGTGTTTGTGTATGCAGTGGTGGTGGACCTGGCCCGCAAGGAGCTGGAGAAGTATGGGATGACCGGCTGGTGGCCGTCCTTTGTCACGGACGCTGGGAGCAACGTCAGGCGGGCTATTAGGGGGGAGCTGGCAGCACATGAGGTTGGGGAGCAACCTAGAGGCGGCATGGCAGATTGGTCACGCTGTGCCTGCCACATGCTCCACAACGTCGTGACCCATGGCCTGACCAACCTACGCGTCCGCGCCACCCATACCGAAGGCTGCCAAAAGCTTTGCAGTGCAATAGACCGGTAAGCTATGATGCTGGTGTGTCTTTGTGTGTGTGTTGCTATGCGTGCATATATGTTGGTGGTTATTTGTGTGTGCTGCAACTGCTGCAGCTGCTGCTTCGGAATTGTTTCATCAGCAGTGTGCATGTGTCCTTACGATGGCAGGGTCTCCACGCTGGTGAACCACATGCGTGCCAGCGCAAAAGCCACAGCTGAGCTGCGAAGGCTGCAAGTGGAAATAATAAGGGAGGGTAATAATGTAGTTTCTAGTGATGAGGAGGGGGTGTCTGCATCAGAGGTGCCCTCCGATGAGTCGGGTGAAGGTGGCAGGAGGCCCAACCTGCGGAGGGTACTCCAGCTGGTGAGGTCTGTGGACACTCGATGGAATAGTACATTTTTTATGCTGCAAAGGGCTGTGCGCCTGAGGAAGGCCATCGACAGATGGTTTGGGCTGCACCCCGAATACGATAATCCCATCGAGATTACACAATGGGGCTACCTGGAGGCCCTCCTCCCAATGTTGGCATCTATCAAGAGGTGCTGTAAGAGGCTGGAGGCGGAGGCATACCCCACGGGCTCCAAGGCTCTCACCAAGTTGATGCACCTCCGGCGTTTCCTTTACAAAATCGGTGACCAGGATAGTAAGGGGCCATATAGTGGGTTGGTGCCATTCTGCAATGACATGCTGTGGAAGCTGGAAGAGGCCCTCAGCGACTCCACGTGGGTCTGGCAAATGGCCTTTTTGGCTTTGATGGACCCCACCGGTGAGCGATCGTTGCTAATCACTCAGCGATGTTGTTGTTGGTGTTGTGTACTGTTTCTCACTGTGGTGTCGTTCACATATTCAAATACATATAATAAGGTCAGAAGCAGTGCTGATGAATTGCATGGTGTGTGTGCAGTATACGCCTAGAAGGCTACCCTGGGGTCCTACATAACCGTACTAAAACCCATCAGGGAGAAGTTCGTGTCGGTGGATGCCGTGATGGAGGACATGTCGGCTGAGCTGCTGGAGTTGTGTCTTAAATTCGCGAAGGACATTGGGTGGTCAGAGGCATCGGGGCAAGCAAGCTTGCCACCCCATCCTGGACAGCGGCCCGTGCGCAAGCCGAGGGAGAAGCGCATGGGGCATAAGACGTTTGACACTAGCTCTGAGGAGGATTATGATGCAACATGGCATCGGGGCCCAAGGGCAAGCGGTGCCGCGGGGCCTAGCCAACCTGCAGGCGGTGCAGCGGGTGGTACAGCGGGCGGTACAGCGGGCGGCGAACTGACGGATGCCACACAGCGGTTGATCGCACGACACGTTCAGGAGTTCTTAACGGAACGTTGGAGTTTGTGTGAGCCGGGTACCCCACGAGAGGAGGATGCACTAGATTATTGGGCACGGAATAGTGCTCGATGGCCCATAGTGGCGTGGGTGGCCCGGCACTCATTGTGTGTACCGGCCGGAAGTGGTGCGTCAGAACGGGGTTTCTCGGTATCCGGCCATACTGTGCGATCTCGGCGGGCATCTCTGGGGGACGAACGCATTGAGCAGCTGACGTTTTTGTCCGGCAACACCGACTTGTAAATTGCAAGTTGTAATTTTCCGGGTTCTATTGGCTTGTCTCGAATTGGCCCATGGCTCAGTGTGTGACTTGTTTTAATTTTGGCTATATGTCCAGCTTGTACATTGGGTAATGTGCATGTTGCCTTTGCTGCAAGTTAGGTGTCCCTGTGAAAATGTGCCTCTTGGCCCTGAATCCGGCCCTATGAATGCCTCCGCAACTTGCACTGGTCCGCCAGTGCCCCCCCCAACCTCCAATTCGCATGGTCCGTTCCTGGGGAACGGACAGGAACGGACCTGAACGGACAAGGACGGGGCCGTTCCATGTCAGGAATGGGCCCGTTCCTGAGCCGGGACGGACCCGTCCCTGGGCAGGAACGGACCCGTTCCAACTCCGTTCCGGCCCGGCCCAGATCCGGCCCAAATCCGTTCCTGAGGAACGGCCCAGGAACGGACTGGAACGGACTGGGACGGACTGGGACGGGGACGGGGACGGGTCCGTTCCTGGGACGGGGACGGACACCGTTCCCGTTCCCGTTCCTATGCCATTTGGCCGGGCCCACCTCTGGGTACGATACGGTATGGTGCTAAAGTCAAATAGCAAGAGATGGCAACCACAATAGCTTGGACGGTAAATAATGGTAAGAAATTCAACTAGGTGGTACATTATGGCGCTAGGTTCAAGTTGGTGCCACAAAAATTAGTAATCTTGCCAAATCATTTAAAATAACGGCGCTCAGTGGCAAAGGAAAATCCCAAAACAAGGTTAATGGCACCTGATGGCATTGTAAGCCTAGTGCCGACCTCTAAACCAATTCACAGATGCAATCCACCACATCTGGTCAGATGGAGGAGATTGCACCTGAGGATAATGAGCCATACGATGTTGAGAGATTACTGCGTTGGCAGTGGACCGATCCCAATACTAAACAGCAGAAGGAGTATTTGGTCCTTTGGAAAGATTATTCGTTGGATGATGCCACTTAGACTCTTGAGGAGAACTTTACCTACCAAGAGGAGCTCAAAAAGATAATCAAACGGGATAAATTAGTAGAGGATAATTAAGGCCACTGGTTAGCCTGACGTTTCAAGGGCGAAACTACCCCCAGGGGGGAGTACTATAGTGTAAAGCATAGAGGGTAGTGTGTTTCCTTGGTTGTGGATATATGGAAGTACAATAAATATTAATAGATAATCTCACCCTTTAGTTGAGCTTACTAGAAACCCATAGGTTCTTGAATCAGGCCGTTTGGGCTAGCGGTAGTGGAGATATAGCTATTAGAAGTTGCAATACTTAAGGTACCCCCCCGCACCGTATTAGGAGATGAGATACTATCGATACGCTTACGATGTTTGCATTGTCACATAACACAGTGTACGCCAAAATGTGACCCCGATACCCGATTGTTTGTAACTCTTGCCGACCACTCACCTCTGCGTGGCTGCACCCGTGAGCCGCACCGGCGTCGCGCACCCACTACGTGCATTGCTGCCCCGCGCTTGGCTGATCGCAGGCTTGGGCCCACACTGCGCACCCCGAAGAAGCAAGCGCGCTGGACCGCCCGCCGGTCATCTGATGGAGGAGGCCCATCCAGGTTGCATTGCATGCCACGGCAGGCACATCGCCAGCATATTATGATGCAGGAGCTTTGTTGCTCCCACAGGCATACAGGTCGGATGAAACGGGGAGTCAACCGGAACCCCGGGGCATGACATTGAAAGGATTTAATTATACATCATCTAAATTGTCTGCTTGACTGTCCTTTGCACCCGAGTGTCCCACAAACTCAAACACTTAAGTTGCTAGCAATTAAATATTCCCATTTACTATATCTACTAAGCAATCGTATCACATCGAGCTGAAAACCACACCATCCATCAGTGGCCTTCCTTAACTTATAAGACCTGGAATTTGCATAGTCCATTCCTCGGGAATGGACTAGAACAGACTTGAACGGACAAGGGCGGGGCTGGTCCATGTCAAGAATAGATCAGTTCTTGATCAGGAACGGATTTGTTCTTGATCAGGAACGGATCTGTTCCAACATCATTCCTACCTGACGCAGATTTGGTCCAAATCCATTCCTGGGGAAAGGGCCCAAGAATGGACTAGAATGGACTGGGACAGAAACGGGAACGGGTCCATTCCTGGGATGGGAATGGACACGCTCCCTATTCCTGTTCCAACTCCATCTGGCCGGGCCTACCTATGCTCCAAAATAGGTATTGAGAGCCGCTCTCTACCCATTGAGTGGGTCTATGGACCTCTCAGCTACTCCTGTAGAGTGCACTCATAGGCAAAAGCTTCTGTAGAGGTTCCCTGCAATGGGAAACCACCTTTTTGCCTAGATTCAGAACTTTGCAGAGTCACCGAAAGGCACCCGGTTCACTCACATGTCGTGGAGGGTCACTACTCCCCCCTATTGTAGAAGTCACTATTTGCCCACCCCCACCCCCACCCCACCCACCCCATCTACAGTACACAATATAAGCGCATTCCCTTGGCTTCCCCCCGTCACGTCACCCGGGGGGGTCCAGTCACGCCTGCGTCGAGCCCCCGCGACCCAGGGTACCCCCTCCACTTGTTCACTCCATTCTCTGTGCCCCTCCATGGGTATGGCACCTGCTGGCCTACATCCCCCACTAACAAATATCTACGCAGGTGCACGGATCACTCCCCCGGCCGCTGGGCTCAGGTGCCCCTCACAAGCAACGTCCCCCAATGCCCGATCCGGTGAAACAATTCCATAGAAAGCAGTGCTTTCAAAGCACCCCCCACCATCGGGCTCGGTGCTTGGATCACAAGCCAACGCCCCCTCGCCGTCGGGCTAGGCATGAGAAGCAGCAAATTGCGCCCCCCTCTGCAGGGCCAGGCACTCGGGCCAGTCTGGATTCACTCGCCAATTCAGATGGCGCCACGAGGCCCCGCCTGGCCGGCCCATCTCCTTAGATCTCTCACAAAATGGGGCCCTCCTGCCATTGAGCCGGGTTCCCCTTGTGCTCTCATACCACGTGGCACGATTTTGCCATCCACGCCCGCCAGCTCCGAAACCACCTGGTGTGGTTTTCAGTCGGATGCAGGAGATGCACCCGCCGATGCGCCCAATGAAGCCCGTGGGGCCTCCTCCACTGGATCGTTGGCGGGCTTTCCGGGGCGCTCGTTTCTTCGGATATACAGCATGGTCCCAGGCCGCAAGGATGGCCGAGCGTGGGGTGGTTGTGCGCATGGTGAGTGCTCCCCACCGTGCGGCTCGCAGGTGCAGCCGCTAGGAGGCGCAAGGTAGGGGAACAAATGGTTACAGTACTGCATCAGGTGGTCACCCTTTTGAGGTGGCCACTAGCACGAGTCATGCAACAATGCAGCGTCCAATATCGTATCATGTTGAACGATAGTATCTCATCCCCCAATATAGTCTAAGAGAGGGCTTTAAAATACTAGATATTCAACTAACCATATCTCCTCAACCGCTAAGCCAATTGAGGTTCAAAAACCTATGAATTTCTAATAAAGTCTACTTTGAAAGTAGTACTTTCTCATAAATACCTTAATCACTATATATTTCATTTCCTAAATCCCATTTAAAGAAACATTAATTAACTCCTATAGTTTACACCATAGCCATCCATAAGAGTAGTTGAGTATGGGCAATGTGGCATGGAGAATATGCACTGCCATGCTGATCAAATTTGAACTGAGCTGGTGTGGATAGGGCCCGTGAAGGCCACAAAAAATGTCAGGATAGGTGGTGTGCGCAAAAGATATAGATCCTGTGCCAGATTTAATTATATTATAAGCAGATTCGTTGAATTTTGATGATAGTGATATGCAACCGTGGGATGCATGGCTTAGACTTTTAGTTGTCACTATCGGTGCATGATATGATTGGATATTATGTGGGAGTTTTGATTGGATTTAGGTGGTCCATAAATGTTACGCACACAAGCCTCATGTGGGGGATGCCCTGATACAGTCTCCTGGTGTGGGGGACGCCCTACCCAAGACATAGTAACAATACCTGAACCGGATTATATACTACTATATGATATGGGAGTAGGTCGGGGTGGTCCCGCCCAGGTCCCCGTAAGGACCTAAGTACCCAGCGATGCGGGTCTGCAACTTAAAGAGGGTAGGCGCCCCACACCAACAATCTTAACATATCAATAAGGGCAATGCAAAGATGGGACTTTGAATGCTAGAAAATTTTGAGGTGTATGGCAATAGGCATTATGAGAAGGGGAGCTAGGAATATTCTGTGGTATATGATGTGAAGTGTGTGGCTGAGAATGAACATGACAATATACATAAATTGGTTGGTTGGCAATGTCATCGACCTAGAGGTGGCCACCCGGATCCGTTAATAGCGGACAGAGGTTAATTTCCGTTAATTTTCCGTTAATTAACGGAAAATAACGAAAAAACAAAAATTAACCAAAAATTAGCGGATTTTTGGATTTTGGGGGGATTTTTGGCTTTTAGTCATACTTATAGTTTATGGAATTCGCTATTAGAGAGTATGTTTGTATTTTATTCCAACCTATGCATACTAGATTTTCAACTAGCACCAGTTGTTGTGATTTTTTGGGTTTTTTTTTGATTTTTTTGGATTTTTTTGGTTTTTTCTGAATTTTTCTCCCTTTTGCTTTAACGAAATTTAACGGACAGCTGATAAAAATTAACGAACCGGATTTAATGGACCGGATGGCACCTTTGAGTGGCCACCTCTACATCGACCTCCAGTCTGTAATCTACGTTTGGTTATATTTGCGGCAGGCAACCAGGCCCTCCCACCAGCTGAGGAGAGGACTACAATGCCAACTGAGCATTCTTAAAGAAAAAGCCGCTGATGCAATTCAAACGGCCCCTTTTGGAGTGCACACGGGAAGCGCGAATCCACGATGGCCGATGCTTCAACGGTATTGGCACATGACTAGACGCAAGGCCACACCACACACAAAACACCCAGGGCTTACATGTTTGTTCACCCTTCCCACAGCGAAGAGCCTTGCCGACGGTGGCAACGACCCCCGCAACCGAACAATTCGATCTTTTTGGCACCCACATAACTCTTCTTTGGACATGACAATGACCATCATCCATCAACAACTAGCCATACAACACTTCAGATATACCTACGCATCACCGCAATGCAACCTACTTTACAAAACATATGTCAAAGGTGCCCATACACTCAGTGGTAAAGTGCAAATATGTACAAGTCGCACACCATAATGCATAAGTGATCCACCCAGTGAAACGGTGGTCATTATGCGGTGTTGCGAACAGCATCCATTTCAAGGGAGGGACTTAGGCCCTGTGTGCGATTGGCATGAGATAACAGGCCTGTGCGTTTTTGGCCATTTCGTCGCTAGGAGTCAACCCCGCTCGACTGAATTCAAGTCGATTTTTCACTGCTACCCTCCGGAGAGTTCTGTCCATGGCAAGGCCACGGTCTTGGCATGAGTCAATCGATCTGCCAATCAACCGATACCGTTGTTTGCATTATTGTGTGATTCATTCAATGAACTAACCAATTAGTCAATCAGTGAATCCATCCATCCTTCAATCAATCCATCAATTACCTCATCAACCAATCAATCGGTCATTTTGCAGACAAAGGCAAGGATACACTTGCAGCCACCAACCCCCCATTTTGCCAAAGATAGTTCTGCCACGGTTTCAGTGCGCCCACAGGAGTCCTGTCCAGAACCAGGTGCAAACCAGGTGCAAACCAGGTGCAAACCAGGTGCAAACCAGGTGCCCAGGCCACCCAACCCACATGGAGCCCCTGGTAGGATCTTTTCATCGGGGGGGCCAATGCGGAAACGGGCGCCCCAGCTGGTGGGACGCAGCGCGTCGGCAGCACGCACGGGGCGCCGGCGCCCCCAGGCACCGCCCCCCGCTTGGCCACACGGCATGGCCAGCAACCTTGATGCCAACACCGACAACAGTCGCGTCACCACGGGCCCAAATCCCGTGCCATCAGGCCCCCGACGAGAATATGTTCCCCAAGTATTCCTCATAGTTTGGCCTCGCCAGCGCGGACGGCCCTCCACGCTGGCCATCAGGGCCCATGCCGGCAGGCGGTCGTGGCGACCAGCCCAGCCATCACTCAGCGCGCTCCGCTGATCGTTTTGGTGCCGTGAGTCATGTCGCCTCGGATGTGCCCAGCGTGCGCACAAAGCCCATCGGCGCTGGGCATGTGCGCCGCGGCTCGGACGACAGCGGAGGTACTGCCGGGGAGGCCGGAAGAGGTACGGCGGGGTCGGGTCTGTTCTCTCCTTGGTCGCGTTCCGCCTGCGGTACCCTCGGCCTGGAATTGTAACTTCACCCTTTGTAGGACCCCTGACACCCCAAAACCGGCCCGTGCGCGACTCTGCTTGCTGCGTGGGGTGCCGGGATTGTTGGCGATCGGCGGGCTGGATCGGTGGGCTGTGGTGGGTGCGGCTGGGGCGGTAAAGCGGATGGGGTTCGGCTGGGTGAGGCATTTCTGCCTGCATTTACGGCGGCATTTTGTCGTGGGAGGGTGCGAAAGGTCGGGGAACGTTGGAGGGACTGGGGTGTGTGTACCTGCGCCGACGTGGTGCGCCCGCCGGCCTTGTGGCCGCCGCGTTGCTGGGGCCGGGGAGTTGATTGCTGAGCGGCCGGTGGCTGGTTGCGAGGCAGGTCGGCGAGGGCGTGTGGGCGAGGCCGACCGCGGGCGGCATGGGCCTGCCGGCGCCCGAGTACCGATACGCCGTGGTGCAGCGCCAGGTGAAGCATGAGGTGCGTGGGCGGGATGCTGGGCGGGCCGGGCGGCGTCGGACCTGCCAATTGTATTGTCTGGGCCTTGCACTTTCGAAGGCGGACATCGTCGGCGTGTGTGCATTAACGTGATGCCGGTTGCGGCGCATTTGGCGACGCCCGGAGAGCGGCTCGCTCGCGCGGGGAGGCTTTGCAATTGCGTTGGGCGAGTGGCCGGTCGTTGTCGGGTCGGTTTGTGTTCAGGCAACTGTGGGTGCTCTCATGCTGTCACCTTCCGTGGCCAGATTTGGGCAAGCGCGCTGAGGTGGGCCCCGCACGTGCCGCCACGATTTGGGAGGGTCTCGACGGGCGTTGCGCGCCGGGGAGCGTTTTCGCCTTTCGTTTAGTCGTCCGGGTGCATGGCCGTTGCAGGATGTATTTTTCGTTCTGGACGGCCTGAGGCGCTGCGGTGTGGATGGCGAGGCTGACCACGATTGGAGGGTTTTCGGCGTCGCGGACGGCCACGGTGGGCAGCACTGCGCGGAGTTCGTCAAACAGAATCTGGGGCCGACGCTGTCCAGGTTGCTGCCCGCGGCCGCGCGCATGCCGTCGCTGGACACCCCAGGTGCGCACCGCGTCGGGCGGCAGATCTCGGCTCATCTGCACTGCTTGCCGCCAGATTGGTCCGCTGCTGTCCGCAAACCCTTGTCGCTGCGATGGTTCCCCCTGGCGCCGGTGGCGCCCCCGCGGCGGCCATCGCTGCTCTCCTCCACGGGACCTTTTGATGCAGACTGCTTGGCCATGGATGCATGTGATCGCGCTTTGCGTGCATTCGGTTGTGGTGACGCCCGGGCTGTACGGGTGCAGAGGGCGAGGTGTTCGCGGAGGCGGTGCGGCGGGCGCTGGTGGAGGCCTTCACCTCACTGCACGCGGACTTCGAGTTCGAGGGATGCCGCGCATCAGGTGCCAGTGCCCCGCTTTCCACCGCCGACAATCCCGATCCAGATCGACGCGCGTCCTGCGCCCGTCAACATTGAATGCCTCTTGCATGGAAGCCGAAATCTCGGCCATGAACAGGCGACGTCGGTGCTTGGCATCGCCGCCTGGGGGCTTGCTGTCCTGCAGAATTGTACGAACTCTGGCCTTGTGCCCGATCCAACCGCGGCCTTGATCCCGTAGGTTCAAACCCGAGTTCAGCCTCGTCCCTGCGCAGAGTTCTTCCCTTATGATAAGCAGCTCACCTGTGATTGAATGTGCTCAATGCTGCTTTGACTGCTGACCCGACGCCCCCTTTCCCAATTCCAGGCACCACCGTGTCCATCGCCGTGCTCCGCGGCTGGCTGCTGACCGTCGCCAACGTCGGCGACAGCGAGGTGTTCCTGGACACGCGCAACCACATCGTCGAGATGACGTGCTGCCACAAGCTGAACGATAACGAGCCCGAGCAGCTGCGCCTCAGGTCCGCGGGCGTGAAGGTGGACAAGCTGTGCCGCACCAAACGGGGCCCTCCCGGCCTCGGGGAGAACGGCGTTGGGCCGCTGAGGGCTTGGCCGGGGGGCATCGCGATGTCCCGATCCCTCGGGGACATCGACTGTGGTCCGCACGTGCTGCCCGTGCCGCATGTCCGGCAGGTGCGATGGTCCGAAGAGCCTGCTCTGGGGCTGGCCACTTGTATCCTGGGCCAATGCGCAGCGCTCTGTGGATTGCATTTTGCAATAACACGTGCACCGTCGATTACATTTTTCTTGTGTGCTGCATGCCCCCTCGATTGCGTGTTGCAATGAACGTTTGCTCCCTCGATTGCATTGGTCAACAGCACAAAGCAGATCGAAGCCTGTGCACATCGCAGGCGATGGTGATCAGTGTGTGGCTGTCTGTGTGACGATGTTCGTGATGTGTTTGGTGGGCGCAGACAGTTGGGAGGCCGATCGATATTGTTATGGAAAGATGGCAGACGACTGTTCCATTTTTGTCCAGTTTGTTTGTTGGCCAAGGCTGGCAGGGCAGTCTGGCTGCTATTGGACAATGGCCACTCCAGTTGCCAGTTGCTCATGTCCCAAACAGAGGAAGATAATGCCTGAAAATAACACAGCGAATGGCTGTGCTCTGCATCCCTGACAATTCTGCATCGCAGGCTGTGTGCATGCTATTGCAGGCCTTACAGGGGACGTCAAGTAGTATTGTCTTGATAGCATGAGTACTGCTGCATGGCCTGCTACTCCTCCCAATAAAAGCAAAACCTTCGTGAGCGGTCATGCTCAGCATGGAGCCACCTGTTGGTATTTGGCCCTGAGTGTTGTGCATCCAGATTGTTGCGATCCATGCTTGCGCTTACTGAAGCCAATGTGGCTTGGTGCAGGTCGTGCTTCCGAGATCTGGCGTGCGTCTCATCCTGGCATCTGATGGCCTGTGGGATCACCTCTCCGGTGTCAAGGCATGCAAGTACTCCAGGGCGTCGATGCTCAGGCAGGCCCCAAAGCGGCTCCTCAGCCTGGCGACGTCCATCGCTGGCCGCCTATCTGACGACACCACCATCCTGACAGTCGACATCTTGCCACAGAATAGCTACGATTTTTCGGACACAGGGGACAGCATCACGAGGTTGGTTGTGAGCGGTGTCAGGAATCTTGTGCGGAAGACTGTGGTGAAGGGGCGGCGACTATTGTCTGGCTCGAAGCACGGTTACTCGTACTACGCAGATGTTGACGGTCTGGTGGAGTACCCTGAGGTACTGCAGACTGACGTGTCGTCAGGGTCTTCGACGCCCTCAAAATCGCCGACCCCTCCGTCATCTCCAGTCACTGCGGGCAGCATCCCAGTGGCAAAGGAGGTGTCGGGGGAACTGTCCAAAACATCTTCCGAGGCCTGGGACATATGTTCCTCTCCATGGAATTACAACTTTGTGGGAATGGATCCCTGCATGAGCAACAGCCCAAGGCAGAACGACCTGGCTGGGGAGAACTGGAAGATTATGGACTCTGCCCAATTTTATGCCGACGACACTTTCGGCAACCCCTCAAAGAAGGGCCCCTTGGGCCAGTGCCTGCTTGGGCTCGCCATTGAAGAGGGCGACTCCAACAACAGTGCTGGGGAAATGTTTGAGCCGTTGCATGTGGGGACTTGATGACGCCCAGGCGGCCCCGTCCATGTCTGTCATATGTAGATTTTATCAGTGTCTGCCGGCCCCAAATGGAGAGGCACTACGTTTGTTAATTACGATGCTGATGCACAAGGAAGATGCTTGGATGGCAGCGTCAAGGTGCTGCACAGTCCAGCACGTCCACACGTGTTTCTTGGAGTTAGAGCCTTGGAAGTTGTGTCGGGGATATGGGTTCTTCAGAATCAACAGCACACAGTGCGCGTGCAGTTTGGGGCGCCTGGTTTTACAGGTGTGGGTGTGACTGTCCATTTTCAACACTGATATACTGGCTCTCAAGTATATCTGGGCGTGTGTGAAGTATGACCCGTGCGAGCGGAAAACGACCTAGGAACACAATTCTTTGAGAACGCAAACTGTGTGGTTTAGTGACACTTAGATTAAAGTGGGTTTCTACAGGGTGACGGTCCGAATTCACTGGGGGCTTGGCATGACAGCAGAGCTTGTCTGCGGGAAACTGACGAATTACAACATATTGAGGACCTCCTGTTCTTCATTTTCTTATGTTCCTGGGGTGATCTGAGGTCCTGTGGGCAAAGGCCCAGGGAACGGGCACCGTTCGTGGCATTTGTCGCACTGGGCCAGGGCCCGCCTCAGGGAGTAAGGAGGGAAAATAAGGGACGGCGTGATTGGCCGTCTGCGTGCATCACGGTCATAACGGAATCAAGGCTTGTGTACATAAAGGTTCTGCGCATAAGGGGCGGGCAGATGGCCCAGCACGAAATCTTGCGGCCGGTGTTGCAGCGATGCAGGCACCTGTTCTATTTTTGGCATTGATTGGTATCTGCAACCGAAAAGAATTGTCCTTCGGAATGCAAGGAAGGTGTGGTGCTGTTTGTGACGAAGAATTGTCGCCACGCCTGGCGCAGCCGCCATGTGACTCGGCCTCTCGAGCCACGCCCTCGAGAATGGCCGGGGAACGGGCATGGCGCCAGGCGAGGAACGCATAATGTGTGGCAGGGGACTTCATCCTGGGCATGGGCCTCTGCCGCGCCCTACTTGTTTCATTCTATATCATGTTTTGTCATGGACTTGTAAAATCTCCGGTATAGCGAGGGCTGCTGTCCGGGAGACGGCCCGGCGTACGCCCTCTCCATGGCAGGCTCTCTTCTTCGGGGTAGACTGCACGGGAGACTTGGGCAGCGCGACTGCAGACGGAGGGGAGGTCGAGTGGGTGAGAGGCCGTGGCGGGTTTCGCACCGGGAAGCGAATTCGGGGGCTGTGTGGATGAAGAGGGCGGCGGGTGGCGGAGAAGCACGTTCAGTGTCGGGGCGCTCGGCGGTCTCCAAGGTGCTGGGACGGGCGTGCCTCGCACGTGGGAACAAGCGTCCGGAAATAAAGGTGCACGTTGTTGGCGTCGTTCGGTCGCTCATTTTTGCGAGAGCGGTGGCCCACGTGGGAGGCACCGTGCCGCGAGGCTGCCAAGTCTTTTGGGCATTGCTTTCGTGCCGAAATGTAATTTACATCCGAAGATTGATTAAGGGTTGCGTGGCCTTCCTGCCTTCATGATTTCCGTGCCTGCGGATGGGGAGCCCGGCTGGGTCCCGCCTTTTGCCGACATGCCAGCAATGTGGTGTCTCTGCTGAGGGGCACACAGCAGATGCAGCTTTCTTTGAAATTAGGGTCGCTATCCCCATGCATTGCGGCCCGGCATCAATCAGCGTTCCCAATCCTGAAAAGGCTCTGAATGCCTGGGTCTTTCGTCGCCAGCAAGTCTCAAAATGTCTGCGATATGTGCTAGTTGCGAGAAGGAAAATCGTCACGTCAAATTTATATCTCCCCCTTGAGAATGTGGCCCACGGAATAGGCGCCCCCCTCCGACACTTCCCTGTTGCTCAAAAGTCACCAGCACACAGCATAGCCAAGCAACCAGATGTCCATGGAAGGTCGTGCTACAGGCGAAAGGCAGTGTACATGACAACAGCAAACCAAGAGTTTGAAGGACGCCGCCCCGTCCCACAGTCCCTTCAAACAACGATGGGGAAGAATCGGTGGACAGCAGTGTCGACCGCAGTATTGCAGGTTACGCTGTTGGCAAGCCAAACGGAATGGCAGGAAGGAATGCTTGGGTTGCTGAACATGGCTGAACTGCATGCTGGTTTCCTTCTGTTCTTTTGCTTCGGCAATGAAGGCAAGATTGGATGCCACCTGAGTGCAAGGTCAGCAATACCCCTGACATTCCTTGGTTGTACAGTTCTCCAATTTGATCCCCAAGATGGCAAAAGTCACAGTGCCGCAGATGGAACAATGGCACTTTGGAATGAGATACTGCGAGGAGGCTGCTGTAGTTGCACTGGGATGAATTCTATCGAATGCAATCTCCAACGATGATTCCAGGAAATTATGGCGATATTCCTTCCCGGCAGTTGCTGGCACCTAAAAATTCAGCAGTGAGCCGCACAGCAGCTTGATCGAACCCTCCCTTCAGTGCATTCTTGTTGCATTACTTGCAGTGTTGCGTACAGTCGTCGGGACGCGCCTTTCGCGTCCAAGCGACGGATCACATGCACTTTCTGTGGCCAAGCGCTTCGTGCACACACATCCCGGCCGCCCCACGCGGCCCTGCTAACGAATGGACACATTCGTGGTGACCACACTCACAGCACACTTGCACTTGGACAAAATGACGACATCTTCCACTGCATGGTTAAATCTCTTGCAGACCATTGTGCCTAAGAGGGAGTCCCTGATGCATGACAACAGATTTTGCTTGCATCGATATTTGTTGCACACCAGTGGACACCACCACTGGCTATCATGAGCGCGTCTTATGTATGCTATTAAGTGGGACAGCTACACAATAAAGCGGGTGGGTGTGGGGCTGGGGTTGTCTGGTCCGTTCTTTATGCAATGGCTATGATGTGCAAGTTCTACAGAAATGCACCGACGTATTTTAAGGCCTAGGAGCGGACAACTGCATCGGTCTTTTATTCAGGATGCTTCAAGAGTGCGACCAACTTCCATGTGGCGATCTTTTGAGCCAGTTGCGAGGCCTCTCAAACCTGGTACGTACACTGCTTGACGAGGATGCATACAGGACACTCCATACATGGGCTGTTCTTGCTGCCCGTGGTTGGGCACCCACGCTGCCAGAAGACCACCGCGACGTCACCAACTCCCTTTTTGCTCTCGTCCCTCTCAGACGCAGCAACCTGTGCCCAAGTTCAACAGCAGGTCTCCTGCACCCTGCGATGAAGCTGGGTATGTGATTTTGAAACGGTGCTTGCACTTGGCACTAAACTAGGGAGCCTCTGCACCAGTGCGCAGTAGTTAGCGCATCTGTGAGCAACTTGGTACCTGCAGGCCAGTGTCGGCTTCGCTGCCCACGGTTTCCCCGACTGGCGGAGTGGAGAGGCAGGAGCGCAACATGGCGGCGAGCGCAGAAGCCCCGTCGGCGGATCCACCCCAAAGCGGCGATGCTGGAGAGGACAGTGAGGTGTGATAATGGCGACACGCGGAGCGCCCCATCGCTTGGAGCGTGCCAAGGCTTCCTTGCAGAAAGAAGAGACCTGTTGCACAACAGATGGACGCGCGTCCAGCAGAAAAGGCGTTCTAGAATTTGTTACTTGTGACGCGGAAAGCCTTTGGATGCACGAGAAGGGGCGTGCAAAAACTGGGATTGACCCTGTAGATGCCGATTTGATTGGTGCACCATCTCGGGCCAATGCGCTGCCCAACACAGCGCGAAAGGCCATGTCGGCGCACGATGTGTTCAGCGCCTGATGGGACCACAGAACTGATTGGATTTGCTGTTGGCCAGTGCGGAAAGCCCGTGCTACTTGTCCTGCTACACTGCACGACCTTGAACGCGTCGCGTTCAGCCAAAGTGCCCTCCTTTGTCCAACAGGCCATGGACGCCGTTGAGTGAATGGCTTCTGAATCCGAACCAGAGGCTTGCAGTTATCTATGTGTTTGTGAGATTGAGATTTTTGTGTTGGGAACAGCCAGTGGTGACTCCTTGGACGGTGTCTGGCGATGTGGACTACAATAAGCTTGTTGACAAGGTGATCTCCCCACAAAGCTGGGAACGTTTCCCAGTCTGCCAATTCAAAGGCCATTCAGCCAAGCAAGCAGCGCTTGCCCTTTTCACTTGTGCACAATACATGCGGTACATGCTGCCCAGTACTTGCAGTACTTGCTGTGCATGCAGTACATGCTGTCTTTGTTTCCTATGCAACCGGGGGGTCTGCATATCTCTGTTCTGTGAAGCTGATCAACCAGTGCTTGGATGTTTCTGTGTCCGCCATCACATGCAAGGTGCAAGGGCTTTATGGTCATCTCTGATTGGCGAATGGAGTCTCAAGAATTGGCATGTCTGCAGCTTGCTCTCGTGCATTTCTGATCGAGCCTGGTGGTGTTGTGGCTGCTTTTTTTGTAGTTTGGATGCTCCTTGATACCTCCAGAAATGGTAGAAAGGTAAGATAGCACAAGCCTGGGCTCGATCATGTTGCTGTCCACAGGAGTGTGTGTGCTTTTTGCACAATAGTGAATCAATGTCACCATATGACCACTCGGCGCAATATCTTTCACAGTGCGAAAAAGAATCTCAATTCTCAATTCCTGAAGGAGGGGTTTCAGTACTGGCTGCACGGGTTGTGCAGTGCATGTCAACAATTGTTTAAAATAGGACAGTTAGGCAAGGAGGTGGTGGCAGACGAAGACCTCCTTCAGCTTTGGTGCATTCAATCGATCTTGCAGGGGTGTGTGTCTGGCTCCAGGCCAATATTTGTCAACACTTACAGTCGGATTTCTGAGCAAGAATAATTGAACGAGCATTCACAACAAGCATAGTGACGGAATCGAGTCATCTCCCTGAATGTCATCGCCCTCAGAAAGAAAGAGATTAACAAAGAAGACTTAAGTGAGTTCCCGCAAGCACAAGCAAGGCATAAGTGCATAAAGAGGGCTTGACAAGTTGTGAGCGTGGTTGTCTCTGTTAACTATAAAATTCAGCACTTCCTCTCACTGCAACATTCTGTACTCCTCCATGTCTGCATATTCATGTTGCATGCTGCTGATTCTTTGTCCTTGTTTGACTTTACCGAAATGGTGTTTGGTGTGTTGGCAGGATTGAAAGGTTGACTGGCATGCCAGTGCACCCTTTTCTGAGGCGGGGAATCATATTTGCGCACAGGGAGCTGAACATCATCCTGGATTGCTACGAGAAGGGGTTGCCTTTTTATCTTTACACTGGCAGAGTAAGTAGGTTTATTGAGAAAGGGTGGCCCTCGTAGTTGGTGACCTGCAAGTGGTCTCTGCTTGGCAGCACATCTTCCCCACAGTGCTCTCTGTGGGGCCCACCTGAGCATGAGCAGTAACCACCAGAAACCCACATGGGTGCTTCTGAATGTGACTGTGACGTCAAGGGTTTCTGAAATACTGGGGTCCTGAGGCCATATTCAGAGTTACGATGGGATACATGCAAGTGGGCGACAATGTTTTTATTGTTTGTTGCAGGGTCCCTCATCTGAAGCTCTGCACCTGGGCCACCTTGTTCCCTTCATGTTCACCAAGTACCTGCAGGATGCCTTCAAGGCCCCCCTTGTCATTCAGCTCACGGATGACGAGAAGTCCCTCTGGAAAAACCTGGACGTGGATGAGGCGCGCAGGCTGGCACGAGAGGTGGGCGAGCATGCCAACCAGCAGTGGTCGTAGGGTCAGCTGTGGTCTGTACCCCACGTCACCCAATAGATGGAAGGGCAAGGATTTACACATTGATTTTGTTGTGTTTAGGTATGGTGTGTACTACTTCTATGCTTATAGAATTCTGAGAAGAACGACTGGTCTAGGGTTGTTGTTGCGTCTCACATTGATTTGTCGTGCTGTTTCAAAGTATGCCACCACTGAAATTTGTCCGCTGTTATCTTAATCTTGATTGGGTATTGTGGTGTTGCCAGGCTCCCGGCTGTGCTCGGTTTCCTGTACATTGCCATGCTTGGGGTGGATTGTCCAATCATGCTGCAGGAAATCGAATTAATGCATGACTCTGGTGTCGCAATGAACAGCATGAAATCGAAGGGTTTGGGTTGGAATGCATAAGAATGAATGCCATTGTGCTGATTGGTAAAGACCAGACATGCATGACAAGCACGGGCAAGCATTTTTTTGTTGTTTGGAAACCACCTACCGGTGTGGAAAAGTAGTTTGGACGCCTTTTACTCTGCTTGGCCACAGGCTTGTCAGCTCGATTTGGACCCTTGCTACCTACCAATTGGTCCGAACCACTGAATGATGCCACTTACACTCCATACATGAA
The DNA here is from genome assembly GCA_905146915.1 of Ostreobium quekettii. Taxonomy (NCBI): domain Eukaryota; kingdom Viridiplantae; phylum Chlorophyta; class Ulvophyceae; order Bryopsidales; family Ostreobiaceae; genus Ostreobium; species Ostreobium quekettii. The sequence goes on along the minus strand of CAJHUC010002656.1, from coordinate 49,990 downwards.
CGTGTCATTCAGTGGGGACAGGGACGTTTTGCCTGTGGTTGAGATCGTGGGAATTGCTGCTCTTGTTCATGCTGGAGACGATGATAAACAGTCACCAGAGAACGTGAGCACTCGAAGTGCTTGTTTGCAGTGATCAATCATGGGCCGAAGTCACAGTCGCGGTTCAAAAGTTCATTGCTGTATTGTGCTGTTGGGAAGATTTTACAGTTGATCTTCTTGTTCGTACCACATTTATTGACAGCTACAGAATTTGCAACATGTAAATGGCAGGGGTGTTGAAAATTGCCTCCTTTCTTTCTGCTTTACATTTGCGATGCAGAATGCCAAGGACATTATTGCATGCGGTTTCGACATAGCAAGGACGTTCATTTTCAGCGACTATGACTATGTTGGAGGAGCGTTCTACCGGAATGCCAGCAGGATCCAGAGGTGAGGTCTCGGAAGCAGCAACCCCAAAATGCATGTTCTGCACGGTTGCAAACTGCCCTGAGCATGTGACAACCATCTGCCCAGGCAGCAAGGCCTCAGAATTGTTGAAGACAAGATGGAAACCACCATCGGGTTCGCATCCATAATCGCAGGGTTCACATGTCTGTGAACGGATGCTTTTTGTCCCTGCGGTTGCGCTCAATTAGGTTCTGCTTACATATCATTGATGCCAGCTTTGAACTGTGGCCAATCCTTGACCATTGGCAGTGTCTGTTGGTCGTGGCATTAGCATGTGAACGCTGAGAGGCTTCTGTGTCGGTGTGCCGCCTAATTCTCGAAGAACACTGACGGCACCTCGTGAGGCAATGTTATGCACAATCTGCCGCACGGGCGCTTCCCTGCACAACTGTTTGTTTGCCGTTCTCCATCGCTGCAGGCAGTGTTTTCCGAATGCGTGGAATGAATTTGGGCTGTCCTGCTGTGCACGGACAGATGCGTAACACTCAACCAGGTGAAAGGCATCTTCGGATTCACTGGTGAGGACAACATCGGCAAGATATCGTTCCCTGCCATCCAGGCAGCGCCGTCTTTTCCCGACTCCTTCCCTCACATGTTTGGCACGCGGAAGGACATACGGTGTCTCATTCCTTGCGCCATTGACCAGGTACCTTAGTTCTGCGTGGCGATCCATTGTTAGCGCGCCTCGTGTATTCCAGAATGTTGCACCAGCTGGACGCTTGAATGCGATTTAACGTTCCGGGACATAAGGAGCCCATTGTCTGCAAACGTGTGGAACGCGGCGTCTGTTATGTATTAGGAATACGCATTTGCCTTCTTTTAATCCTGGTGCTCGCTGTCTTTGCGAACGAATTTCGATTCTGCTTGTGCATCGTTGCGTGATCCGCGACTTTGCCACAACATAGGCAAAGGGAGCATGGCTGAAGGCAAGACACCTAACTGGTGCTATCCTATTTCGTCTCTTAATCCTATGCTGGGTGGTTGTGTTCTTAAATGCACGAATGCCCTGACGCACCTGGAGACTTGTGGATTTCTCTACGCCGTTGAGACGTACGTCAAAATTTTGTTTGGGAGAGGGACGCCTGCTGCGCCACCTGCGCCTATCTAGTAGACAACGCATTTGTTGGCAGTGTCCCTGAAGCAATGTTCAAGACGTAATGGTGCCAGGAAAATGTGGAGTTGTCCCCGCCGCAACTCGAGGGTCCAATTAGAGCGGCCTTCATGGAGCCATCTGGCGTCGCTTAAACATGTTCATTCTCTTTCAGGATCCGTACTTTCGGATGACACGTGACGTTGCCCCACGCATCGGCCATCACAAGCCTGCACTGATCGAATCCCGCTTTTTCCCAGCCCTCCAAGGCATCAGTGGCAAAATGAGCGCCAGCGACACCACCACTGCCATTTACACAGGGGATTCGCCAAAGGAGATCAAATCAAAGGTGAGATGAGGGTCCCATTCCCAGACCGCGCAAGCTTTGGCTATCTTCCTCCGTCGCAAAGCGGGCTGCTCGACTGTGTGTGTGGTGTGTGGCCGCTTGAAACCACGTTTTGTGGCAAACAATGGGACACACCAACGGACGTTACCATTTGCGGGCCGACAGCCTGTTGGCAGGCACGCATGTGCAAATGTGTCTTTGTTCGGGGGGTCGCTCTTGCAAGTGTCCACGCAAAGAGCGCTTCAGCATTGGAGCCTGGAACAGGGCGAAATGCCGTGTGCATGTGTTTTTGAAGTTGTCGCCCCGCAGCAAGGTTTCGCGGGGTAACTGGGCGAGGAAAGCGGAGGGGAGCTGTTATGGGCTGCTGAGCCACGATTTGCTGTTTGATCTTGTGTCTCAAGATAAGCAAGTACGCGTACTCTGGAGGCCGTGCGACAGTTGAGGAGCATCGCTTGAAGGGGGCGGATTTGGATGTCGACATACCCTTCAAGTATCTGTCCTTCTTCTTGGATGACGACGAAAAGTTGGAGACGATCAGGCAAGAGTATGGTTCCGGGAGGATGCTCTCAGGTGCGGCCGCCCCCAACGCCGTTCTGCGCACGTGGCTGGCTTCGCTGTGCGTAAATCCTCGTCGATGGCATGTGTCAAAGTATGACAAATCACGGCACAGTAAATTATTGACAAAGGACGACATAATCAATTGTTGGAAGCTACCGGGCAATGCACTCCGTTAGGCTGGATGTGGGCCGCTCGATAGCGAGTCGAATCAACGACAACCACCCCAGTGCCACGTCTTGTGATTTGAGTCCCTGGCGATTGCAGTCCGCGTTCACACCGCATTAAATTGGTGAAGGTCACGGATCCGTCACTTGCCATGTATCAAGGGGACCAGATCGTTTGATCGCAGTTTTCTTTTGTTGGGCCCGATCCTCAGCAGTGACAGTGTGGCACGGATGTTTGGACGTGGGCGAACATCCACCATTTCCCGTTTTGTTTGAGCTCTGTCGGAAGCGTCCTGCGTTTCAGCGCGACCACGCGAATGTGCTCGTCCAGGAGCAGCGGCTTTAAGGTCGAGGTGCCTGGCAGATTGCGACTCCACAAGGCATGGTGTCGAGTTTCGGCGCTGTTTTGTGCAGGCTGGTCTCTGGTAGTCAGCTTCTCTCAGACGATGTCGTCGACGTTGATTGATTCACACTTTCACAATCGGTATCACTTTGCCATGGGTGCAGCCTGTAGCAGGGGCCAGGGCGGGAACAATCTGTTGTCTTGTCGGCCTTCATTCAACGCCGGCATGACATTGGGGAGAACAGCTGGGATGCGACTTTAGCGAGACCTGGCTCGCGATGGCATTGGCCTCTTCGCCGTCGTCGCCTCGCGGGCGCAACGGCTGTGTGTCCTACTGTTTGGAAAACTTGTCAAGGGGATTGCCCCTGGGGCTGCTGCATGCGCAGGGGAGGTGAAAGCCGAGCTAATTCAGCTCCTCCAAGACCTGGTCGCTCGACACCAGGCCGCACGCTCGAAGGTCACTGAGGATGTGGTGGACATGTTCATGGCGGTCAGGCCGATGCCGGGATTGTTTCGGTGACGCCGATGCCCCCTCGGTAGCAGCCTTGATTTCAGTGCATGGCTTCAGCAGCGCGGCGTGGGGGCGTGGCATGAACTGCTGGCGTCGTTCCTATGCAGCTCCGCTTGGGCCCTCTGGCAACCTTTGCATGTACATTTCATGCGAGCAGCGGAGCGCAGCAGAGGCACTGCCATGATGGGCCAGCAGCTGTCCTGTGCAGAGCGAATGTGCAAGTCCCGTCGGTCCCTCACCTTTGGCTGAGCGCTGACTCCCCTTGGCAGACAACCGAGCCTGCTGAGGGTTGGAGTTGAGTCGCGATCAGGGCCTTGGCACTGGTAGCAGTGCTCAAATGATGCCCAAGCCTGCAACATGCAGCTGTCAACCAAGGTTACTGTCTCTGCCTTTGCGAGATGCCTTCGCGAAGGCAGAGCTGAGCACGCCAGGCCTATTCTTATTCAAACTGATCAAAACCCTTACAGAGCGCTGCCAATTGCACCAGCCGTATATCGTTGAGAATGCACTGGTACAAATGAAGCCCGTCCTCGTTTCTCCATTTATCCACGCACGCCATGTGGTCAGCATCACCGCTCAGTCACCATCGTGCATGCCAACTCATCCTCTACCCAGGAAACCAATGTGTAAGGGATTGGGCACTCCTGCACTAATGTACACTCTGTAAAAAGAATAGGTTTGCTGAACACCCTGAATTGGCCGCCGCAGCAACGGCCAACAAAACAATCCCACTCAACCAGATTGCACAACGGCTCCCAGCACGCCAAACCAACTCGGCGGTCATCGTAGACAACTCAGTCACTGCCCCCAACCCGCGGCCCTTGTGCACAGCAATGAGTTCTCAAGAAGCAAAAGGATTTCTGTCATCGATCAGACGGGCACGCGGTCTGGTTCCTCACAGTCCAACCAGCCATTCGTTGCAAAGGCTCAACACAGGCAAACTGCATCGTCCATGCGGCTCCCGTGCAGTGTGATTTCGCAGACGCCGCCTGAAATTCCCCTGGAGGAATCCCGTCATTGCACTGCGGCTCCAAAAGGCGGTGCCTTGTCGCTTTTCGACGAACAGAATTAAAGGATTGGCAACTCGATTACGTGCAGCATCCCTGGCGTTGGATGCGCATGTGCCGCGTCCAACTTGCACCAACCCCGCCGCTATGCGGGCTTTGCTGACCCCACCGCGCTGCGCACGGCTCCAAAAAATGTGTTGAGTGTCCATGCATCTTCGTGGCCAATCACCTTGGGCTTTCCGTTGGCATCCCACCCCAGGCGGCGAATTTCTTTGTCCTCCAAGATCTCCAAAACCTGGACGTCATGGTCTCCACAGCCCTTTGACATCCCAACGTCAATGCGATAGACCTGTGCACATGCACAATAGGCAACTTCACGACTTCCATGGGAGCCTGCCATCTGCCAGCTTGTTGGAACGGAATGATGCATCAGACCAAGGAATGCCGCTTTTGTGGCACGGCCACAGCCAAGATGGACGACCGTCGCTCATCGGTCGGCAATGCAAGAATTGCGCTGCTATCAGCCATACACCCCAGCAAAGCAACACGCGCATGTTTGACCAGCATCTCTACCAGTACAGCAGCACCGCGTGCACAGAGACCCAGACTTGTCATACCCCTAGGCAACTTTTGGATACTTACACATGCTGTGGGAGCCTTTATCCAATTGATTGCATCCCAATCCCAATCGCCAATCTTCAGATTCTCATGTTAAACAGTGCAGCAAAGACTTAAAGAGGAGGATCCAACGGTGGCAATCACTGCATATTAATAGCCCACATCATGTCTGCTCAACACGTGGGGAGCACACAGATATGGTGCACACAGTGCCCTGGACTCCGCAACCATTGCAAAGCTGGAAGATGCTCTCCTCAGTAAAGGGAGCATTGCCTGCTTTTGGTGGCTTTGCAATATGCCACAGTGTTTGCTGCACTTTGCCAGCAGCTTGCGACCCATCCTAGTTCGGTTATGGGAACTCGTTGCACGATTGTGGCAAAACTCAGCTAGGTGCCTAATCTGAGTTGAGCCACAAACGCTAATGCAAGAACAATGGACTCTGGAAGTAAGTTCACTACCGCTGCCATTGGATGTGGCTGGCTAGTGCACTCAGTCGTCAAATGGGACAGGAGGGCTAGATTGGGGGGAGGAACAGGACATTTGGGTTTTGTTCCTCCCACCTGCTCATGCAAACCTCTCCACTTCACAGTACATGCTGGCTTCTTCGCCTACTGCTGTGTTCAGCTGGCTGCAGCATTGTGTCAGCCTCTACATCCTGAACATGGAAACGAGCGACAACTGCTTTTGACAAGAGACCAATTTGCCGCCCACAGTTTGTCCAGGACATGGCCACTTGACGGAAAGGCAGACACCAGGCCTGCACAGCATCGTGATGGGGATACATGGGAAGCACTTTGGCACTTTTCAGACAGAAGTTAAAAACAAAGTGACACATGGATTCACAAAGGCAACACCTCACCATCCCGTTACAGGCACTGTTGATGCCAGCATCCTGGATGGTGTGGCCCACCACCATCCTGTCAGCCCCCGGCACAGCATCCAGGACAGCTTTCAGCTTTTCGCAATTGCAGTCCTTGGGCTCCTCCCAGGAGTACTCCCTTGTCCACACAACTGCATTCTTCCCCGCAAGCACCCGCGGGATGTTCCTTATTTGCGAGTTGCCCAGCATCCACATCTGCGACTCCCTATGTGATGTGCAGCATGAAGCCCAATGAACATGAGCAACTTCCTTGTCGATGTCTCGTTCGGCCATCACGCAGCTTGAATAGTCAAGTTTGTGCTAATGTGAGTGCTTTGATTGCCTCTTGCTACAAACACCATTTGCCTAAGCCATAACTTGGCCAGCCGGCTCCATGCCCGGAGTACAAATTGCCAGAACCATATTTTCAGTTATCCACAATAATTATTCTTCACTTGAAAGAGAAGTATTGTTGTTAAAACAGCCTTGGAATTGCAAGAGAAGGTCAGAATAGGAAAGGCTGGGTTTCAAAAACCCCAACCACCAGTCTTGGTCATAAACAGCCTCACTTCTTCTGAGCAGCACCCCAAACTGCTCTTGCTTTGGTCACAGAAAGTTCATTCACGTCAACATCCACTAGCGATCCCTGTGGATCTGAGCTGTGCCTGTTCTTTGTGTGGCATAGCGAAGGTGTTGCTGCCAGGGTGGATATCTTTACACAGGTGGCTCCATTTTGCCACCATGAAGGTGTGCTCAATCACGAAACAACCATTTTCACAACCAGGCTGAAAATTGGAGTTCTTCTGCCCTGAATGTATTTACTACAAACTGGTGCAAAATCCACAATACTCAATGTATTGCCTTGATTTGTGACCTCTCTACTTTAAACTCGAGACCACAGCTCTGAATTAAGTATGGCTGCAACCAAAGTTTCTGTGATGACAAAGTGATATGCCTCAGTTGTAGAGGATAATAAATCTGGGATGAAGTGGTGCTGTCCTATTTCCTTTACATTTTTCAATAGCAGATGTATGACTGTTAAAGCTTCATGCACCACAAAGGCCATGCTGCCACAAGTGAGATGCATATGTGTGGTCCCAATTCTCACTTCCAAGGCAAAACCACACCACTTACTTGTTAATTTTGTTAACTCCATACTGCACATGATCTGGCAGCAATCCTCCATGCACAAATAGGGTTGACCCTACTTGTAGGACTGTGGGGTGGCGAGCAAAGAATCTCTTTGCCATTGGACCACCTGCAGCACAAAGCACCAGCATAACTCAATCAATGATCACTAGTTGCAATCTGCGCATCTGACAAGAAAACAATACTTAACAGCTGACAATTTGCTGATGTCCTTAGCATCTGACTATTCCCTGCAGGGGCGCCTGGCACCTGGTCGTCAGTCAAATCATGAGATCTGCTGCTGACCAACAGGATGGGTCCTGGAGCACTTGTCACAGATGGTGGCAGCTGCAAGTACAGTGTAATCTGACAGTTGAGTGCAGTGAACATCGAAGCATGAGGCCTGCAGAAAACGCAACTGTGAAGCCCAATCTGCACTGTCAGGGAATGCTAGCTTGGTTGCACATCTGCCTCATTGAACAACGAAAGTGCATGGCGGCAGTGGAGTCAAGATTCCATGCCACTCATTGCAGTCACACAAGCAGCATTCCCTGGAGACGAAATGCACAGAGAGAGAGCCACAGGCAGGGATGAGATGTTCATCGTGGGCCTCGTTGGGAGTTGCACAATGCTTGCATCCACAAGTGCTTGTTCCTGAAATGTTTCTGTTCCCAACTGCAATACAAAATCTGCATGTGGGCAGATAGCCTGTGGCATGTGGCTATGCTCACCTGGTCTGATTGCCGCCCATCGAGCTGCAGAAGCCATGGCAGGAAGATACTCAATCGGGAAGCCTTCAGGATTTCCGACAGCAGAGTGCCCAGGGTCACAGCCACATTTACTCTTCATGCTCAATCCGATGGATTGTACGACGTTCCAACGCAAAAAGGACATCAGCGCCCCTGGGCCACCATCCCAGGAAGGCCCCTGTGAGGTCTTTGAATCGGCATTTCCGTGAACAAAATTTGCCTATGGAGGGCAAAACAGGCCCTTGCACCTTGGAGGCGATGTCAGGCAATGCGACACTAAATGTGGCACGTGCTCTGCCACCCATCAAGTCGAGGGGCATATTGTCCCAAGCTTGGTGCCCTGAAAACGCGTGGCACCATCCTCACAGCGATCGTCCTGTGCTAGTAAGACACGGCCATCAATTCCAGTGCTTTTGGTGCTTAAAGCACATACAACAGGAATGATGCATGCCCAGCAAACTCACAGTTGGGAAAGTAGAGACGCAGTTTGAAGGTACAGTCCACAAAGTCACATTTGGGGCACCACTGAATGCGATTGGAACCCCAGGGTTGGGCTCACTTGTGTTGATTCTCCAGATCCATATCCGGTCTTCAGGGCTGGGCTCTCAAAATTATGAGACAATAGCCAATCCACTGTCTTTTGAAATCCAACTAAACCACAAACAAGAGTGCAAGTGTGCAACAGAGGCCTATCTTGAAGTACGATACAATACGCAGTTGCCAATGGTGTGCTTGAGAACACTTGGTACTAATAACATGGAACTTTTTTAATATCAGTGAGAAACATCGATACACAAGGCCATTTCTTCCAGCCGTTGTTGGTTGGAAACAATAGCACAAGAACGAGCACATCCCGTGAAATCAAAGAGAGCGACCGAAATCGTGTGTGTGGTAGTGATGCATTCATCACATCGATACTGCACAAATCCATCCTTGAATTGCCATCCTGTCAGCACTGTGTACAAAACTCTGGTCAACTCTGGACAGAAGTTTGTCTCCAAGTTCATATCCAGCTGCCATGTAAGTTGTACCTTCAGTACAGTATTTGAATCTCCCATTCATGTTCATCGTCTCATGGTTGCCATTCATGACATGCAGAGCACCACCAGCCCTGCTTGCCTGTCTTTGCAGCCGCTCCAAATAATAAAGTATGGAAACTTCATGGTCGCCGCGATCTAGCTGGTCGCCAACCTGCTTAAACAAGGCAAGGCTTCAAACAAACACTGAATCAAGGCTGTGATTGCGTCACCCAGCCGAAAGCCAAGGGCACAGTATATGCACTATGGTGCAATGATTTCTCAGCGATCAAGGGACTGCAGCCAACCTTGGACAAACAGACACAGCATTCAGATGCGTAGATCGCATCCAACAATGCCACTGCAGGTAGCAACCAACATCAAAGTGACAGGAAATGACATTCAATGCACACCACAGAATATAACACGAATTGCATCTTAAGGACGATTCATATGTTTTTAGAAACGGTTGCAACTTTGTATCGAAATGCAACGGATATGTGTGATCAAGTTGCACAGCACTGTCTATCCTTCAGGTGTCAGATGCTTCATTGATGGGACACAGCAAAACCAAGCATTACAGTATGGGCCTCTTCTTCCATTCTTTACCCCCAGGTGGACAACACTGGTCCCATTGAGGGGCGGACAGTCAAGGTCACGACATCTTTGGAAGTTGCTCTCAAGGGAAATGAAACATTGCCTTACAGCATTCATATATACGTTCTGATTGACAACAATGACCACATCTCTTTGATAAGGACCAGAGGACAGGGGAAACGGGGTGGGTGAGTGGGTGTGTGTGGTGGGGTGAGGCCAGAGGGACATACAGACTCTGAAGTGCCACGCAAAGCTTCAGATTTGTAAAACAGCAAGAGAAAAAAGCTGGTGAGGCTCAGAGCCTTTAGGCACTGACATGACGCACCTGCACACATATGGTGTCTCCACCTATCCAGTTATCATCTTTGTCGGCAAGACCTCCCAACTGAAACGCCTGCCTTGTCTTTTCAAAATCGCCATGCAGATCACCAATGGCAATTAACCGCTTTGCAGCAGGCAGAACGGAGGGCAGCTCTGTGACCTGGCTTACCACATAACACTTTTCATGGTTTCTGTGCATTCATCTTGTCCTGTGATGTTCCTTAGTCTCAACCATTTTGATGGATCACCACAGAAACATGATTTCCAGCAAGCTGTCAACTGTGTCCAAATGCATCTAGTCATCCAGAGGCCAAAGGCAACATCTACACAGCTCTCCTAATGTGCAAAAGAACCAGAGAAAGGCTGACCACTTGAAAGAGCAGATCGCTGCTCATCACATACATGCTAACACTGGCGCCATGGTGGGAAATCTTGCAGTTTGACGATTATCTTAGTCATGCAGGCAGAACGTCAATGTTCGCAGTCGACCATAGCCATTCATAAACTCAGGAGCAGCAGTCTGCAGTCCGACTGCTATTGAAACGATGGTCGAAACTTGATTGAAACAAAGATCCTTGAACGGCACTTGAGCCACCCAATGGTGTCCCAACAACCAAAGGTTGGTGCCCTCTGACTAAAGCGAGCGCATTTTCGTGAAGGCCACTGCCATGTTCCGCGTACCTCCTGTTCTGACGGAGGCGATGCCGGCATCATTCGCGCATGTATGCTGTCCACAAAGCAATCCACAAACGAGGACCACAGCTGCAGAAACATAAAGGCACGGCCAGCTTCAGAACGCATCCGTCAACGCCAGGCAACGAGGCTGCACTCAAACCCAACGATGCCACGGTAACTCCCTCACTCCATGCATCCGCCAAACAACAGAACAAAGCCCGTCCGAGCATGCCCACTGAGGGCTGCTGATCAAGCCTCTGTTGGGCGCCGATCAATCCGCATGACCGACCCAGAACCCAATGCTCGCCCAGAGGCGGCCCTGAAGAACGCATGCCTTCGCAAGGGGCGTCGCGACCCACTCCACCGCGGCCTCCATATTGCCCCTGTCGTTGTTCATCGGAATGCGCGGACCATCACCATGGGAAGCCTTCGTGCGTCCCTCAAGTGCTGGAACGCCTTCCAACACGTCCAAAAACTGCAGCCCTGTTCTCACAAGGGGTCGGTGTTGTTCACTCCAGCAACTGCGCCTGTGCGTTTGGCCGCTCCGGCGCTGGCGGGAGGCTGCTCAAAGCGCAGCGGGCACTCACCGGCCGGAACTCGTCGCTGCAGAAGTCTTTTTTGGGCGCCTGGAAGCTCGACAGCCAGGAGAGGATCCCCATGGCGATCCGAGGCGCGGCCCCCGGCGGTCGCAGGAAGACGACGCCGTTGGCGGTGCCCTTGTGAGGCGGCCTTCTTCTGTGTGGGCAGTCAGTTCCCAAGTTTCACATTTTTCTTCGGAAAGGAAGGGGGGGAGGGGCAAATGCAGCGCGGAGGGAAAGTAGTCGCACAGCGCGATGGAGTACACGATGGACGGGGAAATAATATTACTGCCTGCACCAAATCGGTGACTGCTTGCACCAAGTCACGTGCACACTTTGTCCTAACCTCAGTTTTAGGGTTAGGTTTAGTTCAGGGTGAGTTTTAGGGTTAGGGTTAGGGTTAGGACAGGTTTAGGTTTAGGGTTTAGGGTTTACGTTTTAGGTTAGGTTAGTTTTGACGGAGTAGGACATGATGTGCACGTGACTTGGTGCAAGCAGTCACCGTTTTCGTGCAAGCAGTCACCGATTTGATGCAGGGAGTAATTTTGTGCCATGGACAGGACAGCACAGCGCAAAGCACAGTGTGCACAGAAGCGAGTCGTTTCCTGTCCCCTTCGTGACGCTGAGTTGATGCGAGCGCCCAAATGTACATCATCGGCGCGCCGTGCAAATCGCTGCAGGTGTACTATACAGTACAGCCATATGTGGTAGGTTCTTCGTCTCTTGCGTTTCATTGGTGGGAGCGTGTGTTGCTTGTTGTTGCTTTGTGGGCATGCCTTGCCACACACCTGCTTTCCTTGCGTGAGCCAACGATGGCAGGGATGTAAGGAGAAGCGTCTCCAGCAGCACTTCTGTGGCATTTGCTGGACACGACCCCATGGCTTTGGTGGACAGGATAACTCCAGTGCCCCGAAGATGTGGATTTCGACATAGCCAATCCTTGCTACTTGAAACACGTCAGCAGAAGGCTTCACTGTGGTGACACCGTCACAAAACAAATGCAAAGAACCCAACTCGATACAGTGGCCTCCATCACAGCGACACGTTATGTGTTCGGCCTGAATGCCCATTTCTGGTGCATGCATACTGAAATGTTGAAGCACAGTGCATTGGGTTGCTGTAGAATCTCTCTGTAAATCCTGCTTGAAAGCCCGGTATTTCCGAGGGGACGTCATTAATGAGGTTAATGCTCTGTGAAACACCATTGCTGTGTCTGCTTAGCCTCCTAGGCTTATTGCCAAGATGGGGTGTGTGCCCCCACATGTCAGGCATTGGCCCTCGTTGCTTGGGCATTGGCCACTGTTGCTTGGCCACATGCATGCGTCACTCTAACAAGAATCACAATCCCACAACCCCATCGAGCAGAATTGGTTGACAAACACTGCATTGACAATCCATAGCACCCTCACCTGCTACCTCTGCAGCAAAGAGTAGATTATCAATAAACCTCCAGAGGTTTGATGCGATCACATCCTCGACCCACACAAGAGCATCAGGGTGCCAGTTTCCCAGGTCCCAGCTGCTGCTTGCGACTGGCCAGCTTCATCACGTTTTGTCTCAGTGAATTACCTTGTGAGATGTTCACTAGCAGATGGGGAGGAGCGCAACCTGAATATATGAGCGGATTTCAAGCAATTTGAGTAGAGACTTCCAAGCGGGGGATCAAGGCACCTTCTTCGCTTTGTGGGGCCTGCTGATAATCCCTACTGGGATATTGAGAGGCCTCTGCAACAACTGATAATGATTAGCAGCAAAAACTTAGCAGGCAGGGAGTTCGAAAACGAATGAGCCCTGGGGTGCAAAGGCTCTTGCCAAAGACAAAGGTTAATCATCGCTGGTTCTGTAGCAAACCTCCCCACAGCTCGTGTTGCAATTGGCATCCAAAAGCACCCCCTTGGAGCATCATTCCACGTGAACTATTGATATCTCCTTGAGGAACAGCTGCATGTGATGTTGCTTGGCCACCGATAAGTGCAGCATAGTACATCCCTTCTTGAGACAGATGCGATCAACTGGAGTCTCTCGAGGTGGTTTTGCTTTTGAGAGCTCCATATTGACTGTGAAGATCAGCCAGTTTCTTGCATCTCCCTGGTGTGGCATCAGGCCCCACCAGTGACTGGGCGGGAGACTTTCCTATGGACAAACTGAAACAGTGCACAATATCCTGTCAGTCCAAGACGATGGAATTCTGGATGCAGGTGTCAGGATGTATGTCACTCCTCTATTTTGGGTGCCAGCTGCTGGGAGCACTGAACTGTTATTGGTGTTATCCAGCTATGGGAACACAGACAAGTGGGTGAAATTGCATAGCACCTGCAGTGTGTCTAGGACACATTGGAATTGGCAAGGTGCATGCAAAAGCGAAAACACACATTGGTGGCCATGAACAAACAACTGCCAGAATGCGTCAGCACAGACTATCGCACATATAGCCATAAATACCCTGTCAATACAACGCAGAGCACAGAATAGGTGTACATTTGGCTGGACGTTGCTTGGCACATGTCCTACCTTGCATGTTGTCTGCCTTTTGTGATAATTGCATCGAGACGATTGAATGCTTCTAAGCCATCGCACTGCCAAGACCCCGATGACCTTGTCTCATCTGTATCCGCAGACAAATCAGCAGCCTTGCTTTCATTGGGACTCTCCACGCCTCCTTGATATCTTCCCTCTGGGACAGGCATTTGCACACGCCATCGGGATCTTTCCACCCTTGGCCAGAAAGTTGGAGACAGCTGAGTTGGTGATACTGTTGGAACTTTCCTCCACAGCACATTAGCAGGCAAAGTGGAGTAGGAGCAGTCCTCATGAGCTCCATTTTGCCGGCACGCCTTCCCTGGTTGCTGAGTATGCAGAGCATCCAATTGGCATTGCTCTACATCTTCCGAATCTGGGATGTGAGTTTGCCTCCAAGACTGTGAGGGGAATAACCCAACTTCTGGATGGTGGTTAATGAGATGTTCCACGCGCATGCCCAACTGTGTGGACTCCCCAACCTCCTCGTGTGCCAAGCTGTCACTGCACAGCACCACAGCTGTCTCTGCTCCACTTGCGGGGCTCATTGTATGCCTCACAATGCTCGTGGCCGGCTCTCGCGATGAATCAACTGGGCAGTGTTTCGAGGAACTGTTTCTCCTCTCTCTGTTGTCTGCTCTCGTGTGGCCATCAGGAGAGCAAGGAGAGTCTTCAAGGCTTCCATGCTCCTGTGTGGTCTGCATGTTGTACACGTTGACACAGGACAAGCCAGGAGACTGCTCAAGCCCCTCACCATCATGTGTAGCACCCACTGAGTTATGCAGGTTTTGCACCCTGGACCTCCATTCTTTGCGAGCAGCATTTATCCATTCTGCACTTGATGCAGAGCTGAGGGGCTGGGGCGCTTTGACAACATCATGACTGCCAATCGCTCCATCGCCAAGATCGGCCTTCTTGTGGCGTCCCTGAAGATGCACATTGCCATGATGCTCAACAGTCCAGATATCACTGGAACTGCAGAACTCACCAGCAGCTGAACATCTGCCAAAGAATGTACTGTATATGGATGAAGCATGAATATGCTGCAGCCTGCTCAGATCCAGATCTCACACTTTCTCTTGTGTATCTTATTGCTAGGAAAGTAGTCACACAAAGCCCCATACCATTGGCAGTTGCTGTGATGTTGAAAAAGGTTTGTCTGGAAGGGAACATAGAGGTGCAGACTGTTCTGGTGCAGAGAGGTTTGCAGCAAATCATTGCAGAACTGCTAAACTAACTTGAAACAGGAGTTACAGCTTCCGCCCATCCAGCGAATGTAGTGGTAAACAAAACATCAGCAGCACTTGAGCAACCTGTGCACTGTGGCCCTCGCACATGCAGCAACTTATATGATAAGCAAGGAGCTTATAGTACCATGCCATGTGTGCCTTCGCCTTTTTCCGTTGCTAGCCGCCTGAGCTGAACGTTCTCATGGACAAGTTGATCTTGCAGACGCTGAATGTCACAGATTTCCTCCATGAGGGCGCTGCATTGCTCCTTCAAGGCCTGTATCTGAGTATCTGCCTGTTAGCAAACCAGCATCCATCATGGGGGCACAAGGGAAATTCGCAGAAAATCTGGAGCAAACCCTGCCTCTCGTCAGCCGCAAGGAGCAAGGGTTTTCCTTGCTTGTTGGCATTGTATCCAGAGCACTGACATGAAGAAAGCATTAGAGGCAACTGCAGGCATTCTGTTAAACCCTCAGTTTGAAGTACTAAAGCAGCATACAGTAGGCCGCACATTTTCAACTCTGCTTTCCCCTGCTCTGTGGCACGCTAAGGCGGAACGAGCCACGACCAAAGCTTGGCTGCCCTTGATAGTGGAGTCTTTTATGTGCTGACGCAATGCAGCAGACAGCTTCCGTTCTTGCCGCAGTTCCCTTTCTGTGGCAATTCTTTGTTTGCGCTCCTCACGGACGAATGTCTGAAGCTTGGACAGGCGGTTGTGCACAGCCTCTGCCTCCTTGCCTGAAACACAAGAAGGACTGAGCACTGCAGTACATCTTGCCGATGGTATGCCCCACGTACACCTCGGAATGGCTAGGTTCTTGGCTCAGCCACACTGCCAGAATTCCCTTTCACCTGGGCCTTTGGATGCCTAGTTTCCATCATTTTGTCTGTGGGGTTATGCCTACATGATTCCTGTTATCCAATGGGGTAGTTTGAGCGTCTGTCATGGATTGTACAGTGTGTGATGTTTGGTGCGTTTGCAGAGGCATGTATTACATGCTGTTACATCTTGCGTAACACAAACACCAAGTTGTATTGTGGTGATACACTTATCTTTGTCAGGCTCATGATTGGAAATTGAGCTAGTGCTGCATTTCTCACCACTGCTGCCCCGCAAGGGACTGCCTTCTTTGCGGTTTTTCAGCATATCCAGAAGCTGGTGTGCCCGTTCCTGACTGTGCGTTTTCTCAATCTTCAATTGATGCACCTGAGAGGGATACAGTGGTGCGGAAACTAAAGGCATGCCACAGCATGCTCCAAAGAGTACCATGCTCCACATACTGTAGTATGTTCAACCTTTCCGCATAGTGGGTTACTTGGCTTTTTTCCAGAGAAAGCAATAGAATAAACAACGCTTTCATAATCAAATTTTGCAGAGCCACGCAAAATATAAATATAATGCTCTGAACAAAAAAATGCATAGGAACAAGCTTGAAGGTAAAATTGTTTGATGCGGAAGGGTCGAATATACTATGGTGAGACACACATATGGAGGAATGTAACTGCCACAATAGGCAGCCCTGATTACTGTTGAGTGCAGGTTGCGCTGCCTAAACCCACGACATTGTAAGAGATGTGGGCATCTATAGCATGCTCATCATAGGATGTCTATGGAGGCTACATCCTTGCATTATTCTTAAGCTCTCTGCAGCTCGTTATGTACCAGATCAAGAAAGTGAGAGAACAGCAAATGCCCTGGCCCCTTGATATCACATGGCCAAGCAGCACAATGCTGCGTGTGTGACAGTTGTGCAACAAATTGGCATGTATATTGAGGCGTCACAAAGAAGGCACCCCTTCATGTGATACCAGCTGTGAAGACTTGAGAAAGCTAATGATGCCATAAATGCTTCTAATGAAGAACTACACCAGAGATCCATGGCACATGACTGGGATGGATTTTCTGCAGAGAACAACAACAGCATGCTGGTGCAGAGTCCCCAGAGCCGGGGTACCTGGCTCTCCAGAAGCTTCACTTTCGTTGCAAGTTCAGACTCTTTACCCAGTGCACTCTTCATTGCAGTCATGCTTCTGGTCCGCTGCCTTGGTTTAAGCCTTTGCGCTGCACGCATACGTGCAAGTGCCACAGTCTTGTCGTCCAAGGCCTGTTGCAGCATCGCCAGGGCAGCATCCTTGCTTTGTAAGGCCTCCTCCATTGCCCTCACTGCTGCTGTCTGCCCCCCAAGTCTCAGTGCCTGCAGAGCCAACCAACAAAAAAGTGGCTGCCTGCATAGTTCGAATGCATGCGGCCAAGCGATGCAACAGATCATCTGGTCTTCTAAACTCCCACTGTGCAGGTACCAGAAAGCAGGAATGTCACCTGGGAGCTGATCTGTTTCTGCTGTTTGTGGCACTGTAGTGCCAGTCTCCTGCACGATTGCTGGCACTGAGGACAGCATGTCTTCTGCTGGTTGCTGTCATGACATGTTTTCCTCGAACGCTGCGCATGGCCACTGCCGCGTGTGGCCGAACCAGCAGGTGAATCTTGCAAAACCACCACTGGCTTCCTCAGTTTATTCACCATCCTCCTCCGTGTGCTCCACTCATATTGGTGATTGCCCTCTTGTTGGACACAGGATCCCACCACACTTGTGGCATCCTGGTTGAGCATGTGGATGACCTGGAGTGCACCGCAGGAATGAGGACATTCCTTGTTGTTTGTGGTACTCTCTGGTGAATGCTATTCCCATTGCCCTTAGAGACTCCTCCGCCAATTTTCACAGCGTGGGAACAGGCATTCTTCACATTTTGTTGCTCAAGAGGGGTCCCATTTTATGGTTTGCTACATTCTGGTGGCAGTGAATTTCTTTGGCGATTTGCATCCTTTTTGGTCTCAATCACCTGGAGACTGCAGGCGTGGCCCTTACAACGAACAACAGGTGAAAGGGAAGTTTGATTTGCCACGTTTTGACAAATGTCATCAAGGAGCATCTGCACCCATTTCGATCCTTCACATTTGTTCACTGTAACTTGTGCAGCACAGGGCTTGCTTGTGCCACTTTATGGGCACAGACAGTGGAAATGGCAAACACATGAACTGACACCAGTGAAAATTGTTTGTGTTCACTCGTCAAGGGGACAAGAAACAATTGAATCACAGGCCCCTTCACCCTCCACAATGCCATCAGCTGCGTATCTGTTTGATGCAAAGCAAAACGCCCAACACTGCGCATGCTGATCAGAGTTACTGTGTCCTCTGCTGTCCATCCAGATGTGCTATAATCTGCTTTGCTGCAAGCCACTGACAAGATCATCTGAGCTGGGGCTTCGCAAGGAGTTGTCTGCAGTTTCCAAATCGGAGTTTTCATCCCACTTGTCTGCATCTGGTTCTAAGCAATTGCAAAGGGTGCACAACAAACACTTTGGCGGGTGTGAGCTTCTGCGACGCTGGCGGATTGCCCACAAGAAATACCTGGTGCTGGCCCTCAAGGTCATCATCGCTGAAGTCATAGCACTCGGACGAACAAGTTGAGTGACGCAAGGCAGTCCACCATTCTTGACTCATGTCAGTGCAGTCCCGGCGGCTCGGCATTTGGGATCGGGGTGATGCGCTGCTGCACGCAGGTCGAAACCAAGCCTATTCACAGTCCTTAACCTGCCGAATGCGCCATTGACCTCAACATACGGCAACTCCCTGCGACGGGTATAGCGGTCCCTCAGCGATGCCACCATCATCAATTATTAGGCAGGAAGAGACGGCAGACCGGCAGGGCACCAGCTCCCCGTTGACTCTCCAAAAGAAGCAAAGTATGCTTCAATGCATTGCATTGAAGTAGCCTGAGGGTGTCCCAGGTCAAGGGTAAACAAAAACCAGGAGCACCATCACGATCGCGCTGACGATTCGTGTCCGGTTCGATACACCTCTCGACGGGCAGCTTTTTGAGTGGTGGACAGCCTCACACCTCTTACAAATCCAATGCCCCGAGGGGCTGTGGGCCAGTGGACGGACGCCCACGAGGATAAAGTTCTGAAAACTTGGGATCTGCAGCAGCAGGGAAGGGAAAGCGACTCACCAGGAGAACAACCATCGCAGAATTTCTTCCCAGCTGCGTAGCCCCGCGGAACAGCAGCAGAGCCAGTGGTCGTCGCCGGACCCTACGGCCAAAATGACAGGTTGCCCAGTTGTCGACCTCTACGTCTGTACATATTCTATAGCCAAGTGTGTGGCTTGTCTCGTCAACACGAATCCAGCGTTGATCTGTTTTGAATGCGGTCATTCTGGAAGCAATGGACAATTGGGTGTGCAGGAGCACGTGGTGCAGGAGGCCAATTTGTACCGGCCATTCATGCATTTGGTGATAGAGGATGCACCACTGTGCTCAGCATAAGTTGGAAAGGGGTGCTTGGGAGGGGGGGTGAAGTCGCTTGAAGGCTTAGACGTTGCATACCTGCAGCAGAATTGACGCAGAAGAAGTCAAGAAGAGGTGCAAAAAAGCCCCTGGCCCGTCAGATATCATTCATCCAAATTTTTTGGCTGCAATTGGAATCCATCCTAACTTCAAAAAGTGAAATACTTCACAAAAGCTATTTCGCAACAACCTGCCTTTGCCAAGACGCAACTTGCTATTCCCTCGAGAATGGCTATCGCTGGCGCTTGGCGTTGTTCTAGGCTCCAAATACCATTGAGAACATCTTCTACAAGACGATACACAACTGCAACATAGGCACACACTTTCCAAGCATGCCGCTAACTCAATACACTGGCGATCTTGCGTTTCTAGTCGGTTATGTCCGACCTTTTACTAGCGCTGAGCGATGGCACCACGAAGGCAGGGTCTGATCTGGACACCAACTCGGCGTTAAGTGTGCTCGAAACTGAATTGCAGGCCAACGCGTTCCATGAAATAGTTCCTTCAGAAATGTTCCGACTGATGCAAACTCCCGGTAGGCTAAATCGCTCAGCAGGAAGCCGCAAGCCATCGAGGACGCCTGATGGAGAGCCAGGCTGATTGGACATTTTTGCTCTTCTCCGCAGCAATGAGCAGTCCTGTTTGTAGTGAGCAACGCCTTATAAATCTGTTTGTTCGCGATGAGAGGCAAGGATCATGGCATGCGGAGATGTGTTCCTGCACCATTCCGTTCCAGGAACGGAATTCCTTAATTGAGCGCATCAAGAGGACCTCGGGATCCACCCAATTAAGGAGCATTACACTTGAATGCAAGGATTTCCCGGCTACTTTCCACAAGTAAAATACTACTTGGGAGGGACATGAAATGTCAATTAATGGCTGGACGCAGCTCCTTAAGTACATGGTCAACCCCCAAACGTGCAAACTGGTGCAAGCAAGGCGCAGGCTTTCTATTGCCGGGACTTTTGTTAATATTAACCATCAGGCTTCAGGAATACCTTGGACTGCCACTCCGACGAAAACCGAGGCTCCTCACACACTCTCGCTCCCAGGCACGGGAAGCAAAGCCGCATTACCAGGTGGATTACAGGATGATTGTGCCATCAAATGACATCCACCGCCAGTTTATCCAATTTGTATTCCCCATGTCTCCATATTAGTTTCACCGTATTCGACAATGTATTCACCTTATTAACTCACACCGTATCTTTCACACCAATTCTTCCTAATTAACAACTCTTTATGTCGCCCTCACAGTCATTAAAACACGATGTACTGTCGTGTGGCCAGGCGACTTGCAGCTCCACGTTGCTAATGTCCCCGCACAGGAGTCAACCCTTAGAATTACCACATGTCTAGCACATTGGTGGTACGTACTGAACCAGTGCACTGGTGTCCGTACTTTGGTGCTATGTTGTAAACTTTTCAGTTACCGTATTTACTCGGTATTAGTAGGCGTGTATTGGACCTCCGAAATGAGTGGTGGATACTAATAGTGGGTCATGCATACTAACGCAGTTTGGATCCCTGATCCCAGAGAGCAGAGAGAGAAAATTTTTGATAAATAGGCTGTGAAATGCGCAGAAATGGACAAGCATGGCAATGCTAGTGTGGAATGTTGTCAGCCTCTTCACAGGAGCTGGCGGCCTTGACTTGGGGCTGCATCAGGTGGTGGCGACTGGCGATTGGGGCCACTAGGGGTTTGCTGGAATGCTTGAGGCGCGTTTTCCTCTGCAATGCAAAGAACAAGGATTGATATGTGTCTCAACTCATTGGGGTGCAATGTCGCAACGATAAGCTTGAAACGCGGCGCATTGCGGGGCTGATGGCGGCTGGGAAGGCTGATGTGATTTGCGATTGTGTTTGTGGCCTGGTAGCTAGTACGATGTGCGAGTTGGGGACGGCCCCGGCCTTGGCAGTGCTATGTAGGCAGTTTTGAAAGGCGGGGTCTCACAACGGCAGCTGCCCCAAGCAACGCCGTCGCCTGCCCATTCCTTGCGCTGGGCCTTGGGGCGCCCTTGGCAGGCGGCAGGCCGGATTCTAAACTGGCCGGCCAGGGAGCAGGTTATCTCAATCCAGAAACAGGGCGGCTTTGATTTCTCGACCGCTTCTTTGATTGGGCCCCGCGACATCGGTCGATACTCTGCGATCCTGCGCTGAGAGCGCAAACGGCGGCCTTTCCCAGGCCCTCTTTCAAATTCTCCCTCGACAACACCCATTCCGACCCGATCGTCCCCGTCGATGTGTGAATCGCAGGGAACATGGTTTGGTCTAGACTAGGCAATGCGGTCCAACACCAGACGCCGACTTCCCTTGCCACCATCCGTGCCTTTGCTCGTTTCTGTCTGTGTTTGGGGGTGGATACTAATACCGGGTCATGGATACTAGCGTGGTTTCGACCCCCCAAAGAGGGGGGTGGATACTAATAGGGGGTGCCTACTAATACCTGGTAAATACGGTATGTACTGAATTCTGATGGGCAGAAGATGACGTAATCGCATAGCCCCTTCAGAGATCGAGTCCAGGCATGCCTGTCGCCATTCGCCCAGCCTCCGAAGCGATGCCCATCGTGCGCGAGGGCATGCCTGCGACAAGCAGGTTCGGTCTGCGCATCGGCTACTTGCTGCAGACGCGCGGTTGGAAGACGCCATCAGGGTGCGAAGCCGTTAGCGAATGTGTGTCCGCAGAACAGGAAATTTACGATCAAGCAGCTGGATGCCGAAACATTGAACGGCGGGAATTGGGAGACAGACGGTCCCATGAACTCGCAGCGTGACTTCCGTTCCCCACGCCTATGCAGATGTTGCAGTTTCCCTGCGTCGTTGGGATTAAGGAGTCTTCTTGACGCAACAGGAACTTGCCAAAGTGTCATGGCACTGTTTTCAGTGCCGGAGAAGAGAACGTTGCGGCTTGTTCACCCTGTAAGACACTTGATTTACTCAGATTGTTGCAATTTTTGCGCGTTTCAGACCTTCATTTCTTGGCTGCCAACACACAAGAGCCAGCCGCGTTCAACACTTTGACATCAGGGGCCTTCAACACTCTGCCACTGGACCAACGATTGCTGAGCCCTCCACAACGCTTCAACGTGAGTTCTCCTTACCATATCTCTCACCAAAAAGCATGAACGTGTGACTTCGCCTGGTTGTGCTTGTTGTGGAGCGGATGTTGCACAGCCTTTCCATTGGCACCATGTTAGCCAGCCCAGGAGCTCTTGTGCGTTTGACAAAGGACCACAGGCCATGTCCAGCATTACCTGCAGCAATCTTGAAAATGCACCTCCACTGTGTGGCAACAAGACAACTCAGTTTGAAAACTTGCATTTTTGGTACAAACAGTGCTGTGGATGTGGACATTTAGGACCTTGATGGCCACAGTACTCAATGCCGCACACACTGCAGACGGCCAGAATGCATTGAAGAACCTTGAAAGAGTTCAGTATGAGCTAGTTTACCTGATACTTTTTTGGTGAACTTGAACTGGGCAACCATCATATGCACTGGCCGTGGATATCATGTTACCAGTGCAAACAGTTTCAGCTCATCTCATGGGTTTAGTATGCTCAAGCAAACAAATGTGCATGGCTTCCACAGGTGACAATCACTGTTGTGATGAATCCCTGAAATGTTGAGCATGGTGCTATGCACAGTGTAGATTGCAACCCTGTGGCCATCAATGGCAACCATACAGCCATCTGCTGAAGCCATGCACCAGGTTCGGGACATCAATGACGTAGCACTGTCTGACTGCATGGGTGGCGAGCGTATGAAATGAATGGATGCTGGCACCATTGCCTACAAGATGCAACAGCACTGCTTGTCATGCCAAAGGCAATTCAATGGATTACACTGAAGTCAGCCACTAGGTCTCAAGATAGCATTGTTGTAACAAGATTTTCACTCCAGCCTCCAACAGATTATCACAACCATCCTCCATGGGAAGTTGTCGATGCATTCGCCATCTGATGCTTTGTAATACGAATCGTGCACTGTGTTCCTGCATATCTCAGGTGATGATCATCCACCAAACTCAAGCCGTGAGCTTGTGCTGTACAACACCATGTCACGGAGCAAAGAGGTCTTCCAACTACAGCATCCCACTTCCAGGCCTGTCACAATGTATGTGTGTGGTGTCACCGTATATGACTACAGCCACATCGGTAAGCTGGAATCCAGCAATGGGGATGCCACCAGTGTTGCCCTGTGCAAAGGGGCTTCAAGCATTGTCACTTTGAAGTCACTTTCTGGCAGTGACTGCCTGCCCGTTGTCCTGTTCAGCCTGCAACAATGTGTTGTGCACAAATGCCACCCCACTTGCTGATAAACTGCCGGATCAATGGCACACCTTCCTGCAAGGATGCTCTGCTCGGGATGTTGAAGCCTTGCTGGAGCTCAACTGGCAGGCGGCTACTTGAAGGGCGCAGGCAACTGGGTGGACGATAACTGTTAGATTCTTGTTGGGATAGAATCAAGTTTGATTGATTCGGGCATGTGAATCTTGTCCTGTTCGTGTGTGCAGGACATGCCCGTGCCTACGTCACCTTTGATGTCCTGTACAGGCTGCTGGAGTGGCTGGGCTATGACGTCCTTTACGTCAGAAATTTCACAGACATTGATGATAAAATTATCAAGCGGGCCAATGAGCAGGGACAGGACGTCAGCGTCCTCACCCAAAAGTTCATTCAGGAATTCCGCACTGACATGCAACTGCTGGGATGCAGACTGCCAACAAAGGAGCCAAAGGCAACAGAGTACATCAATGAGATGGTTGAGATGATCAAGGCGATTTTGAGCAATGGGCATGGATACGAGGCACATGGGGATGTGTACTTTGACACAGAATCATGCCAGGGCTATGGTCGACTGTCAGGGAGGACCCAAGAAGACAACAGGTGCGATGTCGACGTATCAGTGTTCAGTACGACAACAGTGGCCCTCATCTTGGTGATGAAATTCAAAGCTGTGAGCGATATATGGAATTATTAAACAGGATGCAGAAGAAGCATGTGGCATTGTTGATAGTCTTTGCAACATGATCAACAGCAACACCTGTGTGTTGGTTCCATTCTTTAGTCACATACTTTGCATCAACACGAAAAGAGAGAGAAACGATTGGTCGAAAACTGCCCACAACTTTGCTCACCTGTCTGCTTGTCAGGAGGGCCTCCCACAGTCAGACGTGTTGTTTGCTTGTGTGAAGGGCTGGAAAGCGGGTTGCTGTGGACGAGCGCAAGAAGAATGCAGCTGATTTTGCCCTCTGGAAATCTGCAAAGCCCGGTGAGCCCTCATGGCCAAGTCCCTGGGGCCAGGGCCGTCCAGGCTGGCACATAGAATGCAGCTGCATGATCAAGGAACTTATTGGGCCTGTCCTGGACATTCATGGAGGAGGGAGCGATTTGGTCTTTCCTCACCACGAAAACGAGCTGGCACAGTCACAGGTAGGAAATGGAATGTATTGTGTCTGGTGAGGCTGAGAGCATCAGTGATCATCAAGTACGTTGATCAAAGTACTGCAAAGCGTCGCCCTGCACCTATTAGAGGATACAGAGCACAATTACCAAAGCAAAGTACCTGGTTGTCCCTTGACAAACATTTTCCTCAGGGTTATGCATATTTCTGTTGGCGTTTGTTTTCTGGGAAGAGCGCTTCCTTGCACAGCAGCTTGATGATTACTTCCAGAGTGTCATACATGTGGCAACAAAGGAAGAAAGGGGCTCTGTTGCAAATGCCAAATTGGATCCCTGCAGACAATAGACGTACAGATAGATAGCGCTCGTTCAATCACCATCACAGGCAAGTGGCGGTGGACACAAATCTCTGAGTAGATGTATGGCCATGTCACAAGACTAAATGCTGAGAGAATACCTGTGCACGTGTGCTCCTGTTAGGCAGCAGCAGCACCATGTGATCGAGAGCTCATGCTGAATGGGACGGATTTCGTGCGTTACTGGGTACACAACGGTTTTGTCAACGTGGACAGCGAAAAGATGTCGAAATCCCTTGGGAATTTCTTCACCATTCGCGATGTGCTGCAAAAGCACCACCCCATGGCGCTGAGGTGGCTACTGTTGTCCATGCAATACAGACAGCCTCTGAACTACACTGCTAGGGGCCTGGAGGAGGCAGGGCAGGCTGTATACTACATGCTTCAGACACTGCTGGATGCAGAAGCCACGCTGCCTGCTGCAGGTAGCTGTGTCCTGATCAAACGCAGTGTACAATGAGGATTTGCCCTTGTCATGGATGTGGCGCAGCCATTCCCATGATTTGGGCTTCACTTGTCTGGGTTATGCGTAACCCCTGTGCCATCCTTCAGGGTGTCCAGAACATGTCCCTCTTGTGTAATGCCATTGTACAAAAGGGCGTTGGAAGCACCTCGTTTGTCGAATTGGAAGATTCCTCTGTCGATGTAGCCACTTGGGATAAGGGTCAAGTCTGCAGTACCCATTCAGTGTCCCAGTCACCTTGCCTATGCTTGCAGCATTGCCTCTGTCTTGTGCATGGCACTCTCTGTTGCGGACAGCGTTTCTGCGGAGCCTTTCGTGCACGACACCACCTGTGCGAATGGCTATTGTGTGCGTTCAAAATACGATGGCTAAGGACATTTGGTCAGACGATGGGGCTAGAAAGGGGAAAAGCCACAACTCGCTGCATGTTTGAGTGCACACACAGACTCAAAATGTTGCCTTGTTCTTTCTCTTCATGCCTTTGCTGCATCCTGTTCTTGCCCAGGTGAAAACGACGTTGTTCACGGCTCCAGCCAGTCCCCCGACGCAAGCAACTTGGAAGGGACGGGAAGGGACCTCGTCACTGCGGCAGAAGAGGCGCTATGTGATGACCTGAACACGGCCGTGGCGCTGGCTGCGCTGTATTCTGCATTAAAATCTATGAATGAACTAATGCACACGAAGAAGGTAGGCAATTTTTTGTCGTTCGATTTCTTCCTGTTGTGCGTGTTCGTTCGCCATTTCATTCTTCAGGGGAGGGAAACGGGGGCAGAGGAACGGCATGATTCGTTGAGGAATCTGCTTGCTGTTGAGCAGGGCACCCACGACCTCGGCTGGGGGCGTTGCTCCCATGTTTGCAGGGATGCTGTAGTTGCTGGCGAATCCGCCTTGAAAGAACATGGAAACGTCAAGTGCGTGGAAGTAGTGTGGATGGAAGTCCTTTGTGCCCATGCCAAGTTCCCGCCCCTGTGTACATGCTGTGGTCATATGCACTGTCGGTCGCACACCATGCCCAGGAAGCAAGAGCGCACTGCAACGAGTGTGTGCATCCATTATGTGCCGTTTCGAACTGCCCCTGTGGATAACAACATCATTTTGTTTTACCCCTGCGGCAGGGCAGGAAGACCAAAGGGCGCCTCAAAATCCTTGCTGGATGTGTGGAGGGCGTTCGCTCTGTGCTGGGGATTCTTGGCATCGATTCCAATGATCCCGAGCGCCAGTTGCAGGAGATGCGACAGCTTGCACTTGACCGTGCAGGGTTGTCTGAAGAAGATGTGCAGAGGATCATCGGCGAACGAGCACAGGTGCGCAAAAGGAGTGTGATAAAGTGAGCTATTCCATTGCAGCACACTCACCAGAACACGACGAAGCACTGGCACTGGACCTTCGAAAACAACGGGCCAGGCGAAGCCCTGAAATTGTTGACACTGCAAGGTTGGCAGTCTGCTTGATGCAGTTCTACTGCAATGTGTGAGTTGCAATTCGGCTGTATGGTAGCTGCTCCAAAGCTCTTACACTGCTCATAAGGTGATGACCATACTCTCTTGTTGGCAGGCACGAGAGGCTAAAGACTTTGCCAAGGCTGATGAGCTCCGTGCCAAGCTGCTAAAGTCGGGTATTTCCATGATGGACACACCCCAAGGCACAACTTGGAGGCCTGGCACCTGATCGAAACTCTGCGCATGTGGTGGATTCAATTCTGGTAATACCCTACAGGAGTACACTTGGTGCTTGCGTCCACCGCTGGCTCTTAAGACCTGCGATCAATCGCTTATAGCGATTCGCTATGGATGGAGGCTGCAAGTCAGGCCATGGACCATCAAGCGGGATTATTATTGGTTCTCAAAAATCCAAATTGGGAATGACTTGATAGAGACAGCTTGAAAATGCACACCCTGCAGTGGTATCCCAACAAGTTACCGCTGCTCTTTGTCCGACCATATAATTTAAGAAATGAGTGTTCTTTGCCATCCATCCCGTGACATAGGCTATCAATGTGACTTGGGATGGTCGTTCTCATCCACAAGTAATCATTCAGTCTGCCAAGTAGAGCGCCAGTAGACAAATGCAACTGTTGGCAGACACTCCTCTGCAGAGGTTCCATTTTCTGGGCAAGGGCACAACTGCTTTCACACGGCAACATCAGCCCTCAAGGATAGCAAATGCGAAATGGCTACCCCATGTGGCTTTCGATCCCACCACCCACCAAGTATGTGTCTACCTATTCATCAGCCCCCTCGATGTCAAGCACCACCTGCATCTCATCTCTTAAAATCTGCATAACCGTTTCAGCAGGAAACAGCCCTTCAACCCTCAGGGCTGGCTTTGAACCATCCTTGCCGATGAAAACCAGTGTGGGAAGCCCTTGAATCTGGAATTACAGCAGGACCATCAAAACATATGAGGGAACATGCGAAAAAAAACATCTGAGAGTTGCCTGTGTCTTACAACAGTTCCGGGACAATTCATGCGATGTATACATACACCCACCAACCTACAAGTGGACGATTGCTATGCAAACATTGTCCATGTCGTGCTGTGAAAGGGACGCAGA
Organism: Ostreobium quekettii; assembly: GCA_905146915.1. Classification (NCBI taxonomy): domain Eukaryota; kingdom Viridiplantae; phylum Chlorophyta; class Ulvophyceae; order Bryopsidales; family Ostreobiaceae; genus Ostreobium; species Ostreobium quekettii. Next base: position 22,108 of record CAJHUC010002656.1, on the reverse strand, counting down.
TTGTGCAGATTCCTGACGCGCCCCACTGGTGTATGCCATTGGCTTTCATGCCAAGTTTGAATTTTGCGCCATCATTCCTAGTCCACAATCTGGCTGCTAACTTTGCCAAGAATTACTGATCGTGCCACAACTTGAATCCATGGATACTGTCCCCTCGTTATATTCGTGAACTCACTGTACACCAGAAGCATGGACATCATCCTGAACAGGATAAGAAATCCTGGCCACTCACGTGCAAAGAAATTGTAATGATAATACTAAAAGCAATGGCTGAACGTGTGGCAGAGCAGCAGAGCAACAGTGTCTTTGGCAGTGCGGATGGCCATCAGCAGGAGATAACAAAGCAGCAGGAAACTCCTTCGCTGGCCAGATATTTGTCACTGGCACACTGTATTGGTACTGAGCTTGAGCAGGTTCAATGAGGCTTTCACTCAGATTATCAGCAGATGTCTCACACACACACACACACATAGAATTGGGCCTGGACGTGCCCCTCGCACACTGGATGGTACGCTACATTGATCGATGCCGTGACGTCATGTCGATGCATCCATGTAAGGAAGAAACAAACAAACAAACAAACAAACACACACTCACACACAAACAAACAAACAAACAAAAGACCGTCTGCTCACCCGGAGCTGCGAGCTCAATTCAGGATTTTCGTCTGTGTCGACCTTCATTGCACAACGAAGGGTCACAACAGTTGGGAACAATGGTTGACTGCTGAAAACTGCCACAACAACAGGGCTTGCCACACCAAACCAATGATCAAATCACAAGGCCACCAGTGCAAATCTTGCACACAAAAAAAGCCAAATGTGGAAGAGCAACGATGACGATGTCCATTCCGCTGCAGCGTAAAAGCACAGGGGAGTACCTTCACAACTCTGATCTTGTCTCCCAACTTTTCAGCCACAGTCTCCAATTCCCTGGCCATGAGCACACAAGGACCGCACCACGTGGCATAGAAATCAACTACGAGTGGGACGTCCCGTTCGGCTATTGCCACCTCGAGCTCCTCCGCGTTGAGCTTGTCCACCTGGCGCCAGCACGAACTCGCCGAACTCAGAATAGTCAACTAATTTTCTAAGCGATGCTTCTCTGGACTTGTCGATCGCCAAGCGTCGACGCCAAAGACATCAACCACAGCCGGCGCACATAGGCAAGCCTCGGCCCCGTCCATAGCCACGGCACCAAAATCACCTTGTGGCCCCTGTTCTTGCGCTGTCATCACCACTTGCGCAGCCATTCAGCAGCGTCCCAAGGTATCCGTCCTATGGGCGCCAAAATGACCACAACAGCACCGCCAAGGGCGCGCTGCGACCAGCTGGCCACAGCCTCCACGCTATCATCGCCAGCACGCCGACGATTCGATCACAGTCACAAGACGCCGTCTATTGGCCGGCGGATGGGGCGATTGCCGCCATCGATGCCTCAGCTCCCGGCGGGAAGAGGGCGGGTGGGGTGGGGGGCGGGGGTAAGGGATGCACTCACGCGACCAGTCCCGCTCGTGATGCAGAGCACCGCCCCTCCGCGCCCACTCGCTGCCAGGGGCTCCGCTCGCTCGGGGGGCCAGTCGCGGGGGAGCCGCAACCGCCTCCCGCTGCCTCTGCCTCTCCGACTTTGATGCCGACTTCTTGGGGCCGCCAGGAGAGCAGGGGAGGTCAGCGCCGCCGGGGGCATGTTCGTCGGGGACGGGGACCCGCCCGCGGAGGGCTGCACCGGGTTGAGCGGCGGGGAGGCGCGGCCCTTGGCGACTTGGGGCGGTACCTTGGGTGCCCAAACTTGCGCAATGATCCAGGCGGCGACGGCCTGGGATGGTCCCTGTGGCCCGGGCGCCAGCTTCCTGCCGGCCTCGTACTTGGCAGCTGAAGGGTTTGAAGCAGGTGGCCTTTCCTTCTCATCTTGCCATTTGTTTGAGCCTCGCTGGGCATGTGCAGGGGCATGTGCTGGGCATGTGTAGGGGCATGTGCATGTGATGGGCATGTGCAGGTTGGGTTGGGTTTTCGAGCCCAGCGCATGTTTGCACAATTTCGCCAGACGTCCCGCCCGAGCTGTCCAAAATGGAGCTTCCAAGCCTGGGCATGGCGCGTTAGCACGCATTAAGTTGACAATAAGCGGATCAGCGTGTGTGATTATAATATATTCAACTAAACACAAAGCTGGTGAAGCACGAGATGATCAGAGGGCGAACCCTCGGAAGAAAGACAAGGAGCCAGGAAGGGGGCTTTGGTGAGTGGATCTAAAGCGAGTCAAGGAATCAGCGAGCCGCTCGAGTACAAGTGCGGCAAGGGTACATGAAATCCTGAGCAGGACACGACCGCCGCCGGTTGGCACCCTCTCCCTGGTTAAGGGGATCGTCACAGAATGGATAACTAAAAAAGTGGCCATTGAATTACCTCTGGTAAGCCTTCGAGCGTTGAAGCCCTCATTGCTGCAAGCGAGAATCCTCATGTCTCATACATGTGAACCCACCCCAGGCGGTCATTCGGTGAGCATCTACTGGCATTTTTATGGGCGTAATTTGGGCGTATCTGACAGGTCATCTAACCCAATTATTCAGTGCCCAGGTACGCTATGTCGGATTGGAATGATGCCATTACAGGATTTACTCATTCCACTCCTAGGCCAGCCCCAGTGGTCTATCTTCTTTATGTACATTCTTTTCCGTATTGCCGTTTTCAGCTGCCGTCCAGTAATCGTGGTCAGCACTCTGTATACGTATTGGGTGCTCAGAATGAATTCCCCTCATCACGCTCAGGGGGCAAACGTTGCGCTTCAAGTGCAGTGATTTCAGATTTTTAACAGACATAACCAAAAAGATTTATAATCAGCATGAGTGATGCATGATTGCTGAATCAGTGGGCAGCCACACAGGCAAAGTCTGCCCATTTCACAGAATTTGTGAACAGCTGCATGCTCGTATGATCAACAGTGACCCCAGTGATGTGATCGTGGCCGTGTATTCCGCGCCAATTGCCGCCAATGTCAAGGGCATTGTGCAGTTGTGTGTGTTGTGACAAGCACGACAAGCGATCGACAGAGCAATTCTGCAGTTGTTTGCCTGTGTCGCAATGCACCCGATCGGAGCGGCATTCCCACACGAAGAATCCACATTCTCAGCTGGGCAACTCCTGCTCAGCGACCGCCACTGCCATCGAGCTGAATTCATTTCTGCCCAAGCTGCATCTTGCATTGGACTCACACCAGCTCACCGTTGCACCCAGCTCACTAATGGTATCAGAAAACATTCTTGTGCACGCTTCACGGCTGCGGCGCCGCTCGTCCAGCTTTCGCGAAGTTATTGCAGCAGGGTGAAGCACACGTTGGAGGACTCATACCCGCTGTAGGTATCTATCATGTCCCGCATCTGGGACAACTGGCCTATTCCCGAATTGGCGGAGTCAGTTTTGGAATTGTCTGTAACTACAAGCCCAGGGCACCTGTGCCTTTGTTAAGGACTTGCTAAAAAGTGCAAGACAGCGTTGGTGCAGAACCGATTCAAATTTGCTTGAGGAAATGCGGCTGTTTAATGTTCCATTTGCCATTTTTTCATTCCATGAACCCTAGCTTTCCCATCAATTGTATTGGAAATTTGGCCGCCCCCGGGTGCTTGCCTCCAAAAGGGGGCGCACTTCTTAGTCCTAAAATGCCAAGACTTCGCTTTTAGTTGTGGAGCTGCCTCACAACCACCCCTTGCAACACAGCGCAATAGATGCAAGGCAGGAAAACTTCAATCCTGGGACCTAGGGCCCTGCCAAATGGTTATGATGGTCTATCCACTTTTCTCAGGGTCCCCATCAAACTTATTATTTTGTGCAGTGTTGGCGAGCCCTGACTTGCAATAGATCGCAGCAGAAGCGACATAAACCGCTCATGGCGCTGCCATCACGAGAAACTGCCGCGCTTGCGCCACTGCGATTATTTTCTCGAGCCCCGTAGCAGCATTTCCGCCTCTTTTAATCAGCACAAATGTACTGTAACCCACAAGCGCGTTGGGTGCTCATTTGTGGGTGTGTACACCATGCGTCCAGTGTTCGCCCTTATTCCAGCGTGCTTTGTTCGCTTGTTAACAAGTATTAGCGGATGTCCATTCCAAAATTCTGGCTGGTCCATACGGTGCTGCGTCCCCCAGTCAATCGCCATGTGTCGCGCATGTGTCGCTCAACATGCGAAGAGGCAACATGACCACAAGCGAATTTGACAATATCGAATTTTCTTTGGGGCATGGCGTGGCATATTTCAACGCCTCCACGGCCTCAACGGTTGCCTGGGATGTGACGACGCAACTGTGGACTATCACGTGTGCAAGGCTGGACTTCGTCACGAAGTTGGGCGGGAAACGTCGTGTGGTTCGCTGTGTTGGCCTGCATCCGCCCATTCCGGACGCTCGCTGGGCTGCTCCAAGTCAGCTGCACCGACGTGCAGAGCGCCGTTCGCTGTTGCTGCTGACGCTCCCATCTCTCGCGTGACACGGTTCCCGAGACGTCTTTCCCCGAGCCGTCAGACCCCCAGATTAAACGTGCAGCAACACGCAACATCGCCAACGGTCCCCGAGTCCGAGGTTCCGCCACAGAGCGGCGCACGGATGCGGATCGATTTCGGGGTTTGCGTGAAAATGCGACGAGACCACTCCCCCGCCCGAAGGCGAACGGGCACAAGCGAGTCGAGTGTGCTCGAGCGCACACCCGCACAATCCCTCCGCCACGGGTGGGGCCGACTGGTCGTCCAGTCCGGTGTCGACCCTGCGACTCGGAATCTGGAGCGACGCCGTGGATTCTGGGGATCTGCTGGGCGTTCGCGCACGGCCACCACGGCGCCCTCCCCACCTCAGGGCCCATGTCGCCTAATCGACGTCATTACTGAGGCCCCCGATGTGCTCCCGGCGCCCATTTGCCGGCCTGGGGCGGCCCCATTCCGGGCTGTTGACCCAGCCACTTCGGAAGCCACAGAAGTGCGAGCCCGCCTTGCGCTCGCTTCCGGCGGCCTTCTGCGGCGCATGCCGGCGGGCTGGAGCATGCAACCGCCCACGGACGAGCGGCCCGGGCGTGTGGGGCTCTCCCCGAGGGCCGCGGGCGGCATGGACAGCGGGCCGGCCACTTGGTGCGCATCCCTTGGCCTCGGATGGGGCAGAGGGGGCGGGGAGTGTGAGCGGGGGCCGGGGGTGTGATGGGGGGGCCCGTTGGCCAGGGGCTGAGCCTGCGGCCGTGTGTCGCGCAGGCTGCACATCTACATCCTGGACTACCTGAGGAAGAAGAAGATGGTGCGATCGGCGGAGACGTTCTGCGCGGAGGCGGGCTTGGATATGTCCAACACAGGTGGGGGGCTGGAGAGGGATGCTTGGCCCTGCTCGCGCGCCCTGCTCCCGGGCGTGCTGTGGATGTGTGCTTCCCCGCGCTGTCCGCGCGCGCCGTTGCGGGTGGCGCGGCCTGACGCCCGTGGTTGTGCTGCCCGCCTGCTCGCAGCCACCCAGGTGCCCGGCCTTTGGGAGTGGTGGCTCCAGATGTGGGAGGCGCGCGTGGCTTCGAGAGCTCAGCCCGCCGGCGACATGGTCCTGCGGGCGCAGCAGCCGGAGGTGAGCGCCCCCCTCGTGAGCGTCCCCCGCGCCCCACTTCACCGCCCTTCGCTGGTCCTCGTCGGCGCAGAAAACGGTCTGAGGTGGAGGCTCAAATCCTGCAGGCCTGTCCCTGGCCGCCGCGATGCGCCTCGGCTTGGCCTTGCGAAGGGATCTCGCCGCGGTCGGGGCTGCGGGGGCCGAGCGCGGGTAGTTGGTCGCGGACTGTCCCGGACGACGCCCAAGGACCGATCGTTTTGCCGAGCCTTGACGTCACGCCCGATGCAGCCGCTCCCGCCGGACGCCCTCCCGCGCGGGTTTGGGCCCCCGCGGCGGGGCCGGCGATGCGCACGGGGGCGAGGGGTGGGGGCGGCGCGCTCGATCCTTGGGCGCGCACCAGCGCTCGGGCGCTGATGAGCGCACGAGGCCGTCCCCCGTTGGGCTGACGAGGTTGCGGCGGCCGTCCCCGGCGGGGTGGGTCGCCGGGCGCCTCCGCCGCGGGCTGGCACAGCGGCGGCGGATTGGCGTCCCCGAGCAGCGCCGGGCGCTTTTGCGTCGCCCAGTTTTTGCCACATTGCTCTGGTGCGCCTTGCCCGGAGCATCCCCCTGCCCTGCCCTCCGTTCCAGCCATGGCGACGGTCTCCTGGCCCACTGTCGAAACTGGCCGCTGCGACGGACTGCGGTGGCGTCAGTTGCGTTTCTAGAGCGTAGCCAATCGGCTGCAGCGGCGGTGAATCGCCGCTCTCGGCCGTGGGCAATCGGACGGGTCCCGTCCGGCGGGCATGAGGCTGGGCAGGCACTACCGACTGTACCGGAGCGCCCGGGTCAGTGCGCCGCTTTGCTTCTGCCGCTTCGAGCTGCCAGAGGCCCGCTCGGCGAGGCTGGGACCCGATCGCGTTGCGTGGGCGGGGGCTGCCAGCTAGGTCACGACCGGGAAAGTGTGACTCAGGGTCGCCGTCTCGCGGACGGCGATCGCCGCGCCCCGAACTTCGAACGACAGCTGGACGGAATCTGCAGAATATGGTGGTGGACGCTGCCAATGTGGATCGCCTTGCGGTGCGAGGGTGCTCAGAGGGTCGGATGGCCTTCCGCGTTGCAACTGCGGCGGTCGCAAGCGTGCTTTTTGCCGAAAGAGGTTTTGGGACGCCCGGGCGCGCGGAGCGCTGTTGGAGGCTGCTGACACGCAAAGGCGGCCACGGGGGCAGCACTGAAAAATTGGACTGTGATGGAGGTTGGGTGCCCAGTAGTCTGTCGTTTGGCCCTCCGTTGCCTGTGCCTCACTCCCACCTTGTCTGGCGCTTCAGCTGTCCTCCCTGGGCGGCGAACTGGGCAGGGAGGCACCCACCAGGGTGATGACCGAGCAGCAGATACAGCAACTGCTGTTCCTTAAGAGGAAGCAGGCGCAAGCCCAGGCACAGGCACAGCAGGCCGCCCAGGCACAAGCTCAGGCCCAGGTTCAAGCCCAGGTTCAAGCTCAGGCCCATGCCCAGGTGCACGCGCAAACCCAGGTCCATCAGGCCCAGCTGCAAGCTCGCCAGGCCCAAATACAGGCTCACGCTCAGGATCAGGACTGTGCTGCGGGCCTGCTTGGCCAGCAGCACCAGCAGCAGGACATGGGCGTCAGCCCCTGGGGCCAGCAGGCGCACTACCTGCTTCAGCAAGACCAGAGGCAAGAGCTGCTTGCTGGGATGCAAGGTGCGCCTGGGATTGTTGTAGGGAAGCAGGGATGGTGGATGAGCATCATCCATGGCAGGACGTGTTCTGGGTGCCAACGAGCTGGATTGTCTTCAGGGCAGGGCTGCTATTGTTTCGTTCCAGCATATATATCTTCAACATACAGTTGTTTTGCAGAACCGTGTGGCACATCTTGCAAGCAGCAGGCTGTGGCGACAAAGTGCTTTGTTGACTCTGTGTGTTTCTGTATGTCTCTTTGACTAATCTTTCTGGGGCAATGACGTTGTGGGAGTCCTCCCCAGGAGGCTGTGCCGCAAGGAAAAACTCAGGCCTCCCTGTGGAAGTGCCTGAGGGAATGGGGAGGAGGTCAGACACGTGGGTCGTGTCAAACATCCAGGATTACGAGGTGAGCTGCTGCAGCAGTGTGTCCAGCTCTTGACTTTGAAGGTGATTGGCCTGACAGAAAGTGGAACTTTGTGGCAAAGGGTTTGGTGTTCAAGATGCAAGGTAGTATGTTGCTGCTGGACAGCCACCTTTATGCGTGCAGCAGGACAAATGTCTATTCATTCTCAGTAGGATGCTTGATCTGCAGCTGTATGCTGCAGTAGTGTTCTTGTGAAGAACTCTTAACTGATGACTTTCGATCTGCTGGTGCAATGAAGTCAGTTGAAATGATCCGTTGTTGCTGTTCTTGTCACAGCAAGCCAAGCGATTTAAGCTGGATCATGGTGGTTCCAACATGGGGCCTGCTGCTGGCCTTTCCCCAGGCTTGGCAATGCAGCAGTCTGCACAACAGGCTCGAATGTACGCCCGAATGCCTGGCCATGGCCTTGTCCAAGACAAAGCCCTTTCAGACAGACCGATGCACCCAGGTTTTGTGCCCAGCGAAGCAGAAGCTGCGTGCAAAAGTAGGGGAGGTGAATGCGTGATAATCCTTTTCACTTTATTGTTCAACATACAGTCAGTGATTAATGGTTGGATGCCAGCCCCACTATGTTGGCCAAAGGGCATGTGTTACAAGTGATGAACTGGTCACCCTCTGGTTTCACAACTCAGCTGCTCCCCACAACTCAACATGGGTTGTGCTTGCATTCAGCTGGTTCAGCTGCTCGGAACTGGTCAGTGTTAGGAATACCATAGCTTGGCAGAAATAGTCTGCTTGCTGAATCCACAGCTGGCAGTGCAGCAATGCACGACCCCTTTTAGGCGAGCCCTCTGAAACCGAGTATGTGTAATGATGAAGCACAGGTTATTGCATGGTATGATAGTGTGTAGTTCGCCGTCTACTTGTCCTGCGGGCATCCTTGTCTCCTTGTCTTCTTGTATTGTTTATCTGAGGACGCGTTGATAGTACCAATGCAACTGCTCACTGGCCAGGCTGATGGATATCTGTGGCAGTTTGTGGCTTGCTCCAAATCTGTATTAAACATGAACAATTGTGTAAGAGAGATTCCGTGTGCTCTGTGCTGGTCGTTTCTGTGCCCTTGTTGCTGTTTGCGGAAGCATGCAGAGTGCATCGTGTACACTGAACCTGCACGCGGAATGCTGCCCTTCTTGGTTGCCTGGACTTCTGGTCGTGATGCTGTTGATGTGTTTCAGCTGCTAGGAGGTCATCACTTGACTCCACAACGAACAGCACGGGGACGAAGGTGGTCCCTGTGGGCTCAGGAGGCCAGTCCTTGTTGAGTGGCTCGCTTCCTCATGGCCGACCAGTGATGACCTTCGTGGATCATACGAGCGGAAACGCCCAGCAGCATGCCGTGTATCCCCCGCTGAACGGCCAACAAATTGTGGGCAACGTCGGTGCGCAGCAGTACTCTCCACACGTCAGGATGCTCCAGGAGCAGAGGTTCCAAGCCATGCAGCAGCAGCTCCAGCAGGCGAGGGGGCTGCAGGGCAGGCAGTATGCGGCCAACGGGGTCACACCAGGAGTGATTGGTGCCCAGCATGCAGCGGCAGCATCTTACACTGCAGCGGCGCAGGGGCGTGCTCAGACCTACGCTTCTCAGGCTACGCTCGCCAAGCCCTCCTATGGCAGTGGAATGGCAGGGCAGGGAGGCCAGAACGTGGTTCTGTCCCCTCAGCTGTCCACTGTCGGCAGCTGCGGCAATCCGGGCGGGTCTGCCGGTGCCGCCCCCGCTAAGATCGACGAGACTTGGAGCTCGCTCAGGCAGGCCCCCAGGTCATCCCAGGGTCCCATGAAGTACAGCGCTGCTGCCGAATCGAACAATGGGGGCACCGGGATGGTGGCGATCTCGCAAGTTGCGCAGAAGCAGGACGCCGCAAGCATGCCTGCCATGGGCAACAGCTGCGTGCCGATGAGCTCTAATAAGACGTTGGCACCATCGCCACAGGAGCACGCGGGCGGCCCATTCCCGTCGACGAACGGCAACTCATCGAGCGTTGCGTCCACAGATGGCCCAGGCGCATCGCAGAATGGGACCCCGGAATCAAACAACCCAGCGGAGAAGAACGGGCACCACGCCAGCTTGGACGCCGTCAGGGAGAAGGGCTTGGGCCCGCGCTTTGAGAACGGGGACACGGGCGATTTGGACAATGGCAATGGCTTGTTGGATGCTGATGTTGGTAACCCCCTGTTCACAGATGTCAACACTGGGAGCCCTGGCTTTGGCGCGGACCTCGATTTGGGTGAGCTGTGTGACATGGGAGTGCAATGAGAGTTTAGGATACGAAGGCGGGTGGTACGATTTTGTGGCGTGGCCAGTGCGGTGGTGTGCCATGGTTCGGCGAAAAAGGACGACCAGGATTCGATTTGTTGGCTGAGGGGTGGTGTGGACAGTGGCGAAGCAGTGTGTGTAGAATGAAGATGCAGAAGAACCGGCTTCGAATTCATCTAGAGAACTTTGGGGGGGGGGGGGACAACCCATGGCGGACATGAACATCACACTAAGTGGCCGATGTAGGCGATGTCTTGACCAGGAGATCATGTTTCCTCTGTCCAATAAGGGTGGATTGGTGGCAGTCGGTGTTGGTTAAGTATGACGGATTGACGTGCTTGTGCATAGTTCTTGGTGGTAGGCGTGTTGCTTGCCCCGATTTACGTGTTGCCCATGTGCAATTGTCTCTAGAGTTACCTTGGTGGGCATGCGGAATGGGGTGGCAGTTTGGCTTTTCAATAAAGGTGCCGATGTTTTTCGCCACGATGTGGCAATGTAACGTTGACCAATGGAGAACGGCGTCCAGGCCTCGCTGAGAATGCAGCGTCGTCCCCCCACCCATTTTGTTCTTGCGTGGATTTGTTTGTGTGAGTCTGTCAAGGGAGGTTGGAGACAGCGGGCTGAAAAGAGTGCGGAGGATGCGAACTTCCATTTGATGCAGCCATTCAGGCTTTTCTGGCTTGGTTGATATCTTGCAAGATGCCACATACGTTTGCAGTGTGATGCACACAGGCATGGCCCGACTGCTGCGTCGTTACTGCCGCCTCGTATGTGCAATGCAGGCGACCCGAATGTGCACCCTCCCATGTCGAGATGCGCCAGCCAGGACCAGTTTTAGCATGTGCGAGTTGCAACCCAAAGAGAGTATGCGCAGGATAGCCCTCTATCCGTCTAAGGCTGATTGCAACGAGCTGGTATTTACCATTAACTCTGACGCTGCGCCATACTCGTTTCAATACTGCAAAGATCGCGGCCTTGCCATTACCAGACCTCTCCAAAGGGCAGCAGTAAAAAGTCGACTTCAATTCAGTCGTGGTGGGGGGGGTCTGGGCGTCGAAATGGCCAGAAACGCACACGCCTGCCGTCTTACACCAGTCGCACACAGGGCCTGAGTCCTTCCCTTGAAAGGGGCACTCAATTGGCCTCGCTGGTCCTCTCCTCAGTCGGTGAGGAGGCCTGGCTGGTTGCCACAGCTGTAACCAGAAGCAGATTACAGATTGGAGGTTGACGACATTGCCGACCCACCAGTTTATATACATTCTCATGTTCATTCTCAGCCACATACCTCACAGCATATACCACAGCATATTCCACGCTACCCCTCTCATAATGACTAGTGTCATGCCATCAAAATTTTCCAGCATTCAAAGTCACATATTTATACTGCCACCACGGACTGCCCAAATCCAATCAAATCTCCCGCACACTATCCAGGCATGTCATGCACTGACAGTGACAGCTGAAATGTCAAAGCCATGCATCCCACGGTTGCCCAACCTATCTCTGTCATCAAATCTAACGAATCTACTCATAAACTAATCAAATCTGGCACAAGATCTAGGTCCCATGCACCACTCACCTTGACATTCTCTGTGGCCTTCACGGCCCCCATCTACGTCAGCTTTATTCAATCCGATGAGCATGGTACCGCAGATTCTCCATGCCATGCTGCCCATGCCCAGCTGCTATCATGGATGGTGTTCAACACTTGGGGCATCCTCTTGAGGCTCGAGAGCTGATGGCTTCGGCCCTCTATACACCATCGATTCAAGTCCAAACAGAATTCCCGATTTGAGGAGTGGAGAAAGAACAGCCATGTCACAGCTCTGGGTGAAAATCGTAGTCGCACCCTCTGTCACATCGAACAAAACACCATCCCTGTGCATCACCTCATCCCATTCTTCAAGAAGGGCGGATTGCATGTCATTCGCCCTCTTCTAGGGCTTGTCGAATATGGCACAGCCATCTGGCAACCAAATTATAAACTGTATACCAAGTTATGCAAGCCGTAGTTGCTGGAACATTCTAGATCGTCAGAAAAGTCATTGACATCATGATGGCTGGGGTAGCCACGACCCTTTCGCCACTCAAGAATGGTGGCCATTCGCCCATCCTCCACGACTGCAATCGGCATGTTGCAAGGGGTGGTCCACCTGTCCCGACCACGATTTGTTAAAAATCTCGTAGGACATGCATAGATTCGCATATATCTCATCATAAACTAAGCTATTCTCAAGGCTAGGGTTGAGAGCCACCTCCACTACTCCTAAAATAAACTAATAAATTTCCATCTCAATTATACCTAACCCTTCAGCTCGACATATCCCAAACATCATCGGAAACTAAGGTTGTTTCTTAGGGTCCACTAAACTCGTTCTTTCTGCAACCCTAGAATCTTCAAAACTTATTAAAAAAACAGAAATTTAGTACCATTCAATTGCAAATTAAATTTGCAATTGATCAATACCATCATAGCCTAATAATGACCCCATTTAAACCATAATAAGATCCTTGGCCTGATTGCAGTCAAGCCCCCACGTGCCAAGCCTTGCACAATAACCTAGCATATAGGGCGACGTGATAGTGCCCGATCCTTGTCCGATATGCGCACTTGTCACAAATCCCCGGGGGCGCCCTGTTGAGTTAGTGGTCAGTGGTACAGGTGCCCTTTGCTATCTCACTTCCTGCACTCACACCCCCTTGCACCCCCTCCGGCCTACCATTAATTTGGTCCATTCCTTCCAGGTGGGTTCCCCAAGCAACCCCCTATAGTAGGGGTGGGGGCAAGCCCCCCCTCCCCCCATGGATTTGCATGCTCATTTTTCCTGGAAAGGCTTTCCCTATTTCGGAAACGCCCTCGGACCTCCCCATCCGTGGCCCCCACATCTATCTCCGGAGGGCGCTGTCCCTCAAGCACCCTTCCTTAAATGTGTTGCTTGGGCAGATTGGGAACTTCGCCCTCCACATCCTGATCCCTCCGGCTATCTCCAAACAATCCCCTTAGGATTGTTTTTGCTACCATGCGGCTGTGACCCCCTTTGACACAACAACGTTAGTGGTATGGGGCGCCTGCCCTCCTTAATCCGCGGACCCCCATTGACAGGCACCTAGGGCCTTACAGGGACCTAGGCGGGACCACCCCGGCCTACTCCCATATCGTATAACACTATAAGGTCTGGTTTGGGTTCTGTTGCCATATCTTGGGCAGGGCGTCCCCCACACCAAGAGACCATTAGTAGGGCGTTCCCCACATCAGGCCTATGTGCATAATATTCGTCCCCTTCAGGGATGTGGGACGTCCCCATCCCAGTATGCAAATATAGGAGTAGACGCATGTATGGCTAACAAGCCTGCTATATGTAGAGACTAGTTGTGTGTCTCACCACATGCCCAATCGAACACATATTGTTGACGAAACATATATTGAAGAGAAAGGGTGGTTGTTACACTGAGAATATTCCTGCTTACAACCCTCATTAAAGCTCTTCTTTTAGTTTACAAGCTAGAAAATCAATACTACTCTATAATATATAACTTTTTACTCTATGGCCTCTTGGCTTGCACATACCCAAGGAATGTTCAGGACACACAGGGATCACCCGCACGGCCCCCCATGCGACCGCCCCGGACTATCCATCTATGACCACAACCCCTCTGGGTGTAGCCCGGGTCTTTGCCTCTACCACAACCATGGGCAGTGGCTGACACGAACAATCCTTCACCTTGTATCTTTTTGCCGCTTATGATGGCGATGGACATGGCGTTCATATATCCAAAGTCTGAGTGGGACCGGTTTCCTTGGGAATTGGCGTTCTCCTGTGCCCACCGCAGGAGTGCCTATCACACACAGGAGAATAGACATGCTCACATCAATGTGTATGTCTCGTACTATGACTACTTTGTACATTAGCAATAGGAGTTCTGCTATTTTAAAATGCTTAAACCAGTTCTTATGCATTGGCAACTGTTTTTGCTAATTCCTAGCTGTTATGTTCATGGCCGTAGTCCAGCCATTTGACAAGGTACTCAACAGAGTCCTGTCAATGGCCACGCTTTTTAACCCTTTTATCAAGGATGCATTCGACCTCATACTCCAATTCCCCCTTAATCTCAATAGAGACTAGTGGTGGTTGTACTCTGCAACTAACCTTATAAGGCTTGAGCTTTGATACATGAAAAACTGGGTATATCTTACTTATGCTTTCCGGGAGTTCTAATCACTATACGACAAAACCTATCCAGTCGAGGTCCTCGACTCGAGGATGGTGAAGGGGCCAATCCACCCCGGTAACAATTTCTGAGTTTTAGGGTGCTTGAGGGTAATATTCTGTGTCGAAAGAAGGATGTCATCTTCATTATTATCTAAATATACTGATTTATGGGTGATTTAAAGGTGCATAACCTTATACTACACTAGTAGGGGGAGTTCTGGAGCTATTTTGGTGGTGACTGGAGGCCCGTTTTGTATAGTCCATTGTGTTTGTGTCTTAATGTACTAGCACACTTGGAGGTGTGATGGTCGAATGGTATTTGGATATAGGGGGCGAATTGTCTTACTGTAAAATTGTTGTTCCTGGCTCATTGCCGGCTCCCGTGGGGGCGACTGCGCACCACCGCTGTTCCATGACCATTGCGACCCCACAGCCCCGGGCCCTACTGTGCACTATGAAGAAGCGTGTGCCCCGATTACACTGGATTTGCATGCCATCGGGTGGCGATCTGAGGTCACCCATAAGGGGTGGACCGGGCGACGGCAGGCGCGAACCGGCTCCAATGAACAAAAACCATGTCACACGCCCCGGCCTCTTTCAAATCTAATTGGACATGTTGACCAAATCGTGTCACTATTAGAATCCCTCCACGAGGGGTATACCATTTAGAGGTGGCCACCCGGATCCGTTAATAGCGGACAGAGGTTAATTTCCGTTAATTTTCCGTTAATTAACGGAAAATAACGAAAAAAGACAAAAATTAGCCAAAAATTAGCGGATTTTTGGATTTTTTGGGGATTTTTGGGTTTTTTTCATATTTATAGTTTATGGAATTCGCTATTAGAGAGTATGTTTGTATTTTATTTCAACCTATGCATACTAGATTTTCAAGTGGCCGCAATTGTTGTGATTTTGGAGCGGATGGATAAAAGCGACGCGGACTGCGACTGATTAGTTGATAACATCGTGTCTGATCGACCGACCCTTGAGCACCTTTGAGGTTTTAGGCCAGCCGACATCGACACTGTTGACAGAGTCTAATTCCGTCCTGATTGAGAGCCTTCCCTCGGAGCATGGATCGCTCCAGCAGACTCGTTCCAGACCACCCCAACCTACTCCCATATCTCATAATAATATATGATGGTTGGAGCGTTGTCACCGTATCTTGGGTAGGGCGTCCCCCACACCAAGAGACCATTAGTAGGGCATCCCCACATCAGGCCAGTGTGCATAACATTCGTCCCCCTCAGGGAGGTGGGACGTCCCCGTCCTAGTGCATAGATATGGGAGTAGACACATGCGTGGCTCATGAGCCTACTGTGCGTGGAAACTGGTTGTGCATCTCGTCACATGCCCAGTGAACCACATGTCATATACCAAACAAACACTGAAGAGAAAGAGTGGTTATTACATAGAAAACATTTTTGTGGACAACCCTCATTAAAACTCTTCCTTCAGCTTACCGGCTGGAATGTTAGTACTGCTTATAATTTACAAGTTTTATTCTATGACCTCTCAGCCTGCTCATGCCCAACAAATGTTCAGGACATATAGACCACCCTGCACGTCCCCCGGTATTACCTCCACTGGCCATCCACCCATGACCACGACCACACTGGGTGTAGCCTGGGTTTCTGCCTGTACCACGCCAATGGCTAGCGGTAGTCACAAGTGGACTATCGGATTGGATGCTTTCACTATTCATGATGGCGATGGATATGGCATTCATATGTCCAAATTGCGAGTGGGACCGCTATCCTTGATAACCGGCGTTCTTTTGTGCCCACCACAGAATTGCCTATCACACACAAAAGCACATACATGCTCATGCCAATGTGTACATCTCGTACTGTGACCAGTTTGCATATTTGCAATAGGAGTTCTACTATTCTCAAATGCTTGAACTAGTTTCTGTGCATTGGCAGTTGCTTTTGATGATTCCCAGCTATTATGCTTATGACTGTAACCCAACCATTTGACAAGGTACTCAACCGAGTCATGTCTACGGCCACGTTTTTTAATCCTTTAATCAAGGATGTGTTCGACCTCATACTCCAGTTCCCCTTCAATCTTGATAGGGACTGGTGGTGGCTGTACTCTACCACTAGCCTTATAAGGCTTGAGTTTTGATATATAGAAAACCGGATGTATCTTATGCATGCTTTCTGGGAGTTCCAGTCGATATGCAACAGGACCTATCCGGTCGAGGATGGTGAAGGGCCCAATCCACCTCGGTAATAGTTTTCGAGTTCCAGGGTGCTTGAGGGTGATATGTTGTGTCGAAAGGAGGACGTCATCTCCTTTGTTAAAAGACACATCCCTCCGATGGTGGTCCGCATGCTTCGACTGCCTGTCTCATGCTTTCTCTAAGCACGCCCTGGCCTCTTTCAGCGCTGATTGGACATGGTGATCAAATCGTGTCACAGCTGGTAGTCCCTCCACGAGGGGTGTACTAGTATGCCTTAAATAAGGCTGTTGTGCCCTATCAATGGCCACTGCCAAACCGCGGGTACTCGGATTGTCATAGCCTTTCAATGGCTTCTGAATTTGCACCCCGAGAGCTAAGGGACTCTGTGGGTGTTGACCATAGTTCAAATAGAACGGGGTCTCTTGGGTTCAACTATTTTCGAGTTGTTCATTGCAAACTCGGTTATGGCTATCAGTTCATCCCACACGTCTTGATCAATATGCATATAATTGTGCAAGTAATCCTCCAGAATCCGATTCATGACTTTGGTTTGGCTATCCATCTGAGGATGGTACGCAATGCTTATCTTGAGATGCACTTTCCACCTCTCTGTTAGGTACCAGTACAACTTGGAAGTTAACCGAACATCTCTATCAGACACTATCATAGAGGGAGACCATGGTGCCATATCATATTCTGCACCAATAGGTCTGCCGCTCCTTCTGCGGAGACTTCATTTATAGTGGCTGCAATGCACACCATCTTGGTCAGCCTATCGACAAATATAACGATGGCATCATGACCACCCTTAGTTTTTGGCAATGGTGTAATGAATTTCATAGGCAATTTAGTCCATGGTTCCTCAGGAATGCCCAATGGCTATAACAAGCCTGGGGTCTTTTGATGAGAATATTTAGCCTATTGACAAACCAGGCATGTGCCAACATGTAGTTGCACCTCTCGTTGCATTCCTGCCACCAGTAGTACTGCTGAACCAAGTCCAGGGTTTTGGCCTGACCAAAGTGTCCCGCACTTAGATGGTCATGAGCCAACTGGCAGATTTCAATCCTTAGACTTGCTGGTATATATACCTGTTTGCCTCGCAGCCATAATCCGTCTGTACAACGCATCTCTTGCTGCTGTTTTACAGACTCAAGCTGGGGATCGTGGCCATAAGCCTGACAGATCCTAGAGGCTAATTGCTCTGCCTCTACCGTCTCTTTAGTCTTTTCCTTTCGTCCCCGCTTGCGTATTACTCTTATGCCACAAACTACTAGTTGACTCTTCCTCCTGGCTTCCTGTTCATCAAGAGATGGAGGAATGTGAGAGAGTGGATCAGCCACATTCTTTTGCCCTGGGCGATATTCCCAGTCAAAGTCAAACTGTTGTAAGATTTCTGACCACCTGGCCTGTCTTCGGCTCAGTTGTGGTTGTGACTTAAGGTAAGTTAACGGACAATGGTCCGTTACTAGTTTGAAGCATGTACCTTCCAAGTAACACCTCCACAACTGGACAGCGTGAACCGAAGCGAGAGCCTCTTGGTCTGTCATGCTATAGTTCAACTCTGCTGGGAAGAATTTTCTGCTGGCATAACAGATTGGATGATTATCCTGCATCAGGACTGCTCCCACAGCAGTCTGAGATGCGTCTGCTATAACCTCAAAGGGTCTCTCAGGGTCTGGCATCTTGAGCAATGGAGTTGTGGTCAAACACTCCTTTATATGCTCAAATGTCTCTTGACATTTTCTCGTCCATTCCCACTTGCCATTCTGTTTGGTCAAGTCCGTCAAGGGAGTGGCCATTTTCGAATAGCCCTGTATGAACTTTCGAAAATAGTTTGCTAGCCCGAGGAACTGTTGTACGTGCTTCACGCATTGTGGGACAGGCCAGTTCTTCACCTTCTCAATCCCTTCGGGATCTAGGCGGATGCCCTCTTGAGACACAATATGTCCCAAATAGGAGATTTCCTCCTTGTTGAACCGACACTTGTGCATACGGCAATACAATTTCTGTTGTCGTAACACTTCTAACACCTGGCGAAGGTGTTTAATGTGTTCCTCAGCAGTTTAGCTAAACACTAAGATGTCGTCCAGATATACCAAGACGTGTTTGCCAATTTGATCACCAAATATATGGCGCATCGTCTGCTGGAATATTGCAGGGGCATTAGCGAGTCCAAAAGGAAGTACCTTGAACTCATACAAGCCCAACAGCATAACAAAAGCCGTTTTGGCACAATCTGCCTTATCGATTCGAAGTTGATAATACCCTTGCTGCAAGTCTATAGCCGAAAAGATCTTGGCTCCTTGCAGTTGATCCAAAAGGGTATCTATTCGAGGAATTGGCCACTTATTCTTAATCGTGGCTTTGTTCAGTGCTCGATAGTCGATGCACATTCGGAGGCTGCCATTTGGCTTTGGTACGAAGAGGACTGGGGCCCCAAATGGGCTGCTGCTCTCCATGATCATACCTTTTCTCAACGGGTAATCCACCTGGGATCTGATCTCGTCCATTTCTTTTGGACTGTACCGGAAGGCTGGTCGCTTTACCGGTTTGGTTCTCTCTTCAAGTGGAATGGTCAAAGCCACTCCCCGATCTGGGGGAAGGCCAGCAGGGAGTTCATCAGGAAAGAGATCCTTGTACTAGAGGTGGCCACACTCGGGTACCGTCCGCTCCGTTGCGTCCGGTTCGTAAAAGTGAGTGTGATATTCGTCCGGTAACATCCGGTCCGCTGTTTGCCGTACTGCCGTCCGCAGAATCCGGCTCTCACTTTTTCTTCACCGTTATTTGCCGCTAAATTAACGGAGGGCGTGCGCGGCGTCCGGTCCGCGACAAAACATCCGTGGATTCATAATTTTGGTCCGTTCTGTCCCGTAGGTACTTGCTTTCCAGCCACGGCAAGGTCAAGGCGAAGTTGCCAGGGGTTTCCATTTTGTAGCAGCTCGAATTGTGTTGGTTGCACGCTTCATAAACGTGTGTGGGCGTTTTCCAGGTCATGTATTCTGCGGTTTGTAATACATGGAGTGTTTTGGAGAACTGAACAACACACAAGCCGTGTGTAAAGTTCCAATGTATGGCATGCCAACCTACACCACTTGCTGCGGCTGGTACTGCTGCATAGTACGCAGTGCGCACCACACTCCCATTGCAAGTCTTCCCGGCCATTGCAGCAAGGGTTGGGCATAGTTGCAATACCAAACGCGGACACACAAACACCCACATCACTTGAGGCAGGCGGCAAAGAGGGTTCACCTCTGAACACAGTTCAGCCACTCAACATACTTGGGAATGGGTGATACGTATCACATATAACGATGGGTTGCTGCGGCGGTACTCCACAGTTTCCACGCCAGGGCAGCGAGTGTAAAGCCCATCCAACATAGTACGTCGAAGTTCAACACCTCAACACATGAAAACGGGCAATGAATAATACGAGTCGTTACTTGTTATCGTCCATCTCTACCTATTGCACCCTCACTGCGGCGGTACTCTAGAAGTTTCCACGCCAGGGCAGCGACTGTAAAGTCTATCCACCAATCGCAGTATTTGTTGGGACGCATTTCTTGAATAAAATTTCTTCTATCTATATGATACCCAAGGTTCATCCACCACTCAACATAGTGTGTTCAAGGTGTGCACATCAACACAGGACAACGGAATATTACAAGTCATGATATCTTATCTTCTATCTCTATGGTAACCGCACCCTTGCTGTGGCGGTACTCCACAGTTTCCATGCCGGGGCAACGAGGGTGGTCACCGGTGATCCAAACTTTGGAATCCAAAGTCACTACTTCCCTCCCTTCCCTCCCTTCCCTCCCTTCCCCCCCTTCGTGCGTCGATGCGCTAGCTTCTGCTGCGACCATCCACTCTCTGCCATCTGCCACCCTAGCAAGCTTAAATGATCCACGTTCTCGGGCTTGAGAACCATGCGCTTGGCCCGAACTATTAGACCGGCCTTTGAAAAAGATCGTTCACTACTGGCGCTGGAGGCCTGCAACACAACCAAAAATACTCAGTACTTCTCAGCCTGTGAACTTCATAAGGGCACTGTGGCATGTATGCACAGCCAGTTGTACTCAACCACTCACCTGTGTTGCTAGTATTCGATGTGCAAGCCTGGCCACCAAGGGGAAGCTAGTATGATTCTCTCGCCACCAATCCCCTGCACTCCATTTCTTTTGATACTCACATGCTGGTGTCCATTTCAATTCAAACCACCTTTCGACTTCGGCCTCGATGGGGTCCATATGCTGTGGGGAGGATGGGGCCCGTCTTCTCCTCTTTGATCGTTGGAAACATAGTGGTCCCTTAGGTGGGGGTGATGCCGCGTCAAGCCAGCTCTGCTGCACAGCCTGTGCTGCAGCCTCTTGGGATGATGAGCCCGAGGATTGGACTTCGGGCGCCTTCACCACGTGCCTCAACTGCAGAAGTCATATGCATGCCGTTATTCACACAAGCAAAAACTATCAACAGTTGGATGCAGACATTCACAAAGGCAAAGGCCACAAATCAGACCTCAACTCACCAATGCCGTCATCTCTTTCTTCAACATCGCTTGGAACTTTGCCAGGGTGTCATATTCTTCCACCACATTCGGCCAATCGTCAGCGTTGTTCCAGATCCTCCTCATCCAGTGCAATGTATTCCTCCTTCCGTCCACAGCCACAGCCGCCAAAGACGACAGCAAAATACAGTTCAGCAAGTGTAGTGGTAATCCACTCACCAAGTGAGGGTTCGTCTTGCTGCTCCTCTGCGCTCGCCATTCCCCTCCCGATGGTTTGTGGATCTGCATTGACGCAGCTTGGTGAGGCTGCAGCACCACACACAACGTTAAGTACATTTCCAACATATACGCAGGACAGTAGGTGCCCCAATGGATGCATGGTTTCCAGCCAGAGGCATACAAGCCTTGGATTACCAGCCTTAGAATCAACATTGCGATTGTACCCGACTTCCCGCGATGTTCCCTATAGCACCCAGCCACAATAGGCGACACTCAGGCTTGCTGCACAGAGGTACACATCCACCGCACCTACACGTCCCTCATGTCGAAGGCGTCCCTGCCTGCTTTCCGTTTCAGCACTGGTCGCACCTACAATGCAACACAGTTGGTGAGGGTCGCAGTTAAAATCCCGGAATGAAGTCAAACCCCGACCATGATCTTCCCACCCGGCCATGTGCCACCAGGCTTCCAAAGTCCACACATAATCCCCACCCATCTCCGGATTTCCGCCGTGTCGGGCGGTACTGAGGGCGTTGCCCGGGCCAGAGAGCAGGATAGCGCGCTATGCCTGAGCATCACCGGCGGATTGCATCCGGCCAGACAGGTTTTCGGCCAACAGATCATCCGAGCCCCCGCCCCCCAAACACCCCGCGCGGCCCGCATTTTCTCGCCAGGTCGGCGGTACTGAGGGCGTTGCCCTGGCCAGAAAGCAGGATAGCGCGCTATGCCTGAGCATCACCGGCGGATTGCATCCGGCCAGACAGGTTTTCGGCCAACAGATTATCCGAGCCCCCGCCCCCCAAACACCCCGCGCGGCCCGCATTTTCCCGCCAGGTCGGCGGTACTGAGGGCGTTGCCCTGGCCAGAAAGCAGGATAGCGTGCTATGCCTGAGCATCACCGGCGGATTGCATCCGGCCAGACAGGTTTTCGGCCAACAGATCATCCGAGCCCCCGCCCCCCAAACACCCCGCGCGGCCCGCATTTTCTCGCCAGGTCGGCGGTACTGAGGGCGTTGCCCTGGCCAGAAAGCAGGATAGCGCGCTATGCCTGAGCATCACCGGCGGATTGCATCC